>JAJOZX010000133.1:330000-530000 GCA_023014485.1 Bathynomus jamesi
GGACAATGGGGAGGGTGGGGGTAATGGGGGAGAGGAGTAGGGGGTTAGGACAATGGGGAGGGGTGGGGGTAATGGGGGAGAGGAGTAGGGGGTTAGCCCCCAAGTTGCATAAAGGGGTGAGGGGGGTTTGGGGGAGAGGGAGAATGACCTCCCCCCAAAGGGGTAACCCAGGCACCGAAGGTGCCCTCGCCGTAGGCGAGTTTGCGAAGCACAAGCAGTGCCTGTAGGGCAGTGAGCCGAAGGCTCTGCTTGTAAATAAAAAGAAAATTTGTTGCAACAGTTTTCAAACACCGCAGCACCACGGTCTAGCGGGTATCGCCGAAGAAGCCCAGAGGATGGTGGATTTACAACAACTGTCAAGATTCGTGGTTCTGAAATTCAAGTTGACAACAGGTGGATTGTTCCATATTGCCCACTCCTCTCTCGACTGTTCAATGCTCACATCAATGTTGAAATGTGTAATTCCATCAAGTCCTTAAAATATGTCTGCAAGTATGTCAACAAGGGAACTGATATGGCTGTGTTTAGCTTTCAGAAGGATGTATCCAAGAATGATGAGGTTCAACAATATGAATTAGGCCGATATATCAGCAGTAATGAGGCCATCTGGAGAATTCTGAGCTTTCCAATTCATGAAAGACATCTTACAGTGGTTCATCTCAATGTACATCTTGAGAATGGTCAAAGAGTTTACTTCACTGAAGAAAATGCATTTCATTGTGCCCAAGCTATACAAGACACGACTCTCACAGGATTTTTTAACCTTTGTAGGGAAGATGAATTTGCTAAGACTCTGCTCTACCACCAAGTACCCAAGAATTTCATATGGAATAGTGGAAGCAAGAAGTGGGCCCGTCAAAAAGTAGGATATAATAGGCCAGAGAATCTTAATGTTAAGGCCAGTGATGCATTAGTCCGTGTTTACACTGCGAATGCTGGTAATTCAGAATGCTTTTACTTGCGTCTACTTCTACATGAGGTCAAGGGTCCAACATCGTTCGAGGAACTGCGAACAGTGGACGGCAGAGTCTGTGAGACTTACAAACAAGCTTGCCAATTGAGAGGACTCCTTGAAGATGATGCCCAGTTGCCCATTAGAGTAACACCCTGAATGAAGAAGCTGCTACACAGTCACCAATGATGATGCGGAATCTTTTTGACATTATGCTCCACATGTGTGCCATATCTAATCCTCGGGAACTTTGGAACAACTACAAGGAGAACCTTGCTGAGGACATTTTGAACCGGGCACAATTGCAAAACCAAAACCTAAATGTAGATTTCTCTGATGACATTTTCAATCAAGCTCTTATAATTATTGAGGACAAACAGAGATTTAGGTGGCTCTGATCTCAAAAGTTTCGGTCTCCCAGAACCACAGCGAGTTAATATCAATGAGTTATCAACTGATATCCCCAGAGAAACAAATTACAACATTGACCAACTTGCTGAATACATACAGGAAAATGAACAACGTCTGGTTCCAGACCAGAGATTGGACAGATTCACTGAAGATGTTTTTAGTGGAAGTGTCAGCATTTTTTTTGTGGATGCTCCAGGTGGAACAGGAAATACTTTTCTCATCAATCTCCTTTCAGCTAAAATTAGACACAGAAACATGATTGCCCTAGCAGTGGCATCATCAGGTACTGCTATTACACTTTTAACAGGAGGAAGGACTGCTCACTCAGTATTCACGTTGTCTTTGAATTTGGTACGTGCAGAGGCACCAACCTGTAACAATGGAAAGTGTAGTGGCAAAGCAAGGGTTCTGCAGGAGTGTAAGCTCATTGTCTGGGATGAATGCACCATGTCTCATAAAGCTGCGCTTGAAGCTGTGGACCGGACCCTGAAAGATCTTCGACGTACTGACAAACTAATGGGAGGTGTC
This sequence comes from Bathynomus jamesi, assembly GCA_023014485.1. Lineage (NCBI taxonomy): Eukaryota > Metazoa > Arthropoda > Malacostraca > Isopoda > Cirolanidae > Bathynomus > Bathynomus jamesi. The sequence continues at coordinate 331,892 of JAJOZX010000133.1, forward strand.
ACTATGGTCTTGGCTGGTGACTTTCGCCAAACACTCTCAGTCATTCCACGTGGAACCAAAGCAGATGAACTACAAGCGAGCATCAAGGCTTCATATATCTGGAACAACATTCACCGACTCACCCTAGCAACCAACATACGAGTGCGTTTGATAGGTGATGCTTCTGCTGGAAATTTTGCAGGAAGGTTACTTCAGCTTGGAAATAGCAAAGTGGTTTCTGAGAACATGCATAGAATGGTATCAGTCGAAAACATTGGTCAAGCAGTCACAACACTTCAAGAACTCAAAGATTCAGTTTCCCCAAATGTTATTTCTCACTTCCGGAATCACAAGTGGCTTTCTGAATGAGCCATCCTTGCACCAAAGAATGATGCAGTAGGGTGTGTCGAATTTTTCAACTTTCAAATTCCAAATATGAGGGGTGCTAAAAAGTTGCAGCATGACTTAGGAATTCTAAAGATATTTTTGTTAATTTAATATAATTTAGTTTTGCTTGGTAAGAAGCTACATAAAAATAGTGACTTTTTTTACTTTTTTGTGGAATTATATAATAATTATTATATTAATAATTATATATGCTGTATATATAATGCACTGCTGTTTTTGCTTATTTCACAGGTTGAAACATATTCATCAGTGTGCTGAAGATTACTTGTCCGTCAGTGCTACCATCCTAACCAGTGGGAATTGACCTACAATGGCTTCTAAAAGGAGGACAAGACTGGGGACATTCACACATATGAGCAACCTAATTGGAATTGGTAGAGAGTTGTTGCCCTCTGAACTCCCAACTCTGCGAGACGTTCTGAAATATGGGCTACTGCTAAGAGAACAAAGTGGTGAGGATGTGAGAAACTACCCAGCAGCCAGTCTTGCAAAGACCATTTACCCTAAAGTGCTTGAAAAGTGGGAACGAGCAAACAGTTCTTTTGTAGCCCCCGTTGTAAATTCTCGAGTCACAATCTTAAACAAGATCCAAGAGAGCTGGGAGCAGGCCAAAAACATATCTCTTGGGAGAGGAAAGCTACATGTCAAAGAGGCTTTCATTGCAAAACTTGACAAGCTTTTTGACATCCTCAGTTGCAAGTGTAAAATTGTTCTCTGCTCTGAATTTGGCTGCCTTGCAGATGCTGGTTGCAAAAACGAAACTCACATTAACTGTACAATGATGTACATGCCCTAGGGAGATGAAGATCCCTGTGAAGGAACTTGCTTTTATTAAAGGTCAGAGAGACAAGTCTGTTTCTATTGGACCACATCAGATTGGCTTGCCAGATCAACCTGAGCACAACAGACAAGTCAAAAAGCAGAAGCGGCAAGAAGACGAAAGAAGAAGGCTTGCTAAATATAAGCAGACAAGTAAGCAGGATGTTTCAATGCCATCAAATGAAATAATTTTCTCTGATGATGAAAATGAAGAACAAATAGCTGATGCTCAAGATGGAAAGGATGGAAGTTATGAAGTGACATTAGAAATACCAAGCACGTCTTCAACTTCCAATAAAAAGCCAGAGTACAACACATTAGAAATACCTAATGTTGCTATGCATAGCATCAGATATGGTGTTGGCCTGCGTGCCACATCTGCCATCACCACTGCTGCCTTTATGGATGCTGGCTTGATCACTGAAGAAGACAAGAGACTTGTAGTTGATCACAATAAAGTCAAGAGGGCCCAAGAAAAAGTTATGAGATCCCTGGATCAGGAATTTGATGATCTTTGTAAGAAGGGTGAAATTGACTGCATCTTCTTTGACGGCCGTCAAGATACAACTAAAGTTATGCTGAAAGCAGACAATTCAGATCGTCAGTTCCCCAGCATCATCAAAGAAGAGCATTATTCTGTGTGCAGTGAGCCAGGTGGAAGATATCTCTACCACTTCACTCCTGAGAAAGGCTCAACGAGAAAAAATCCTGCTGAAGTTATTGCTGATAATCTTGTAGATTTCATGAAGAAGAAGGGCATTGATAAAAGCCTGCAGGCCATTGGAGGTGATTCTACAAATGTTAACACTGGCTGGGAGGGTGGTTCCATGCATTGGGTAGAGGTCAAGCTTTGCCGTAAGCTGATATGGTTGGTTTGTGCCCTCCACACTAACGAGTTACCCCTGCGACACTTGATCACAGCACTGGATGGGAAGACCTTGTCTAACAACAAGTGGACAGGTAACATTGACAAGATGCTAGACACTGCAACCGAACTTGAAATTGATCCTTCATTCACCAAACTCTCAATTGGAGAGCCTCTTACTTCACTGAGTGACAATGTCATAAAGGATCTCTCTACTGATCAAGCGTACGGGTATAGGGTCACACAGGCCATAAGGACAGGAGAACTTCCCACAGATCTGGCCCTTCTTGAAATTGGTTCAGTGAGCCATTCAAGGTGGTTGACAACAGCAAACAGGCTTTGTCGCATATGGGTTTCAAAACATGGCCTTGAAGGCAAAACCCTCAACAACTTGGTTCAACATCAAAGTAAAACACTCTTGGGTGGAAGGCCCACACCACATCTTGTTTCAGCTGCGGCTAGTTAGGCTGCAAAAGAAGGCTGTAGTGGATGCTGTTTTGCCAACCATCAAGCGCTCAGCATGGTATGCATTCAGCGAAATGATAATCCAGACACTCTTGTGCTCAGATGACAGTGAGGAGAGGAGAGCTGGTGTCCAAAAGATTGTTGACATGAGGGGTGGAGATGATGACACACTTGGAGATCTTTCTGTACGTCCCAGGAAGACACCTTCCATCAACCCCAGTGCTTCTTCCGTGTTGGAGCTGACAGACTGGTCTGACGGGGTATTTGAACCTCCTTTGACATGTAAACTGACTACAGCGGAAGTAAAGAAGTTCTTTGACAAGCCTATGCAAGTTCCACAGTGGCCCTGTCATGCTCAGTCAATAGAGAGGTGTGTGAAACAAGTCACAGAGGCAGCAGGCAGGGTGTATACACATGAGAAACGTGAGGGCTATATCAGAGGCCAAGAAGCAAGTCGGCGGCTGATGTCCAAGAACGAATCAAAGCAAGACTTGATGAAACTTGTTGTTTAAATATTTTTTTTTACTGATGTCATTACTTTCTAATGTTGTTTTATGATTAGAAGGATATGTTTTATGATTACTAGGATATGTTTTATGCAGAGAAACTAAAATATTTATAGCATTACCTGACATTTTGAGAAGCTAAAATTAATAAATGTTGTTTTCCGAGAGCAATTTATGTGCTTTTTAATCAAACGTAGATTTACCAAGCTAAGTGTTGAGCAATCACAAAAATAATAGCAGATTTGAATTCTTCACATCCAAAAACATTTTTAAAACCCCTCAGTGAAGGAATTGGCAAAAATTAATTTTCACCTCCCAAATTGACACCCTGATGATGCAGTTGATGCCATAAACAGAGGGCTACTCCTACAGTTACCTGGTGAGATGCACCAATACAGGTCAGTTGACAATGTTACAGACACCAATGATGCTGTCAATTATCCAACAGAATTTCTCAATTCTCTAGAGCCACCAGTAAATGGAATATTGTGATTCATTCTATCACATGTTTTTTTATAGCCAATAAACATCTATACATAGTTGAATTACTGATAGTATATCTAAATACAATCTCTTTCAAAACATAAATACACAGGTGAGTTGAATGGAGCCTTTTCAAACCAAACTGATTAGGAGACGTCCATAAATAATAATTTAGTCGCCGTAGCAAAGGCTCCTCAAGTAATTTTGAGAAGCAGGAGGCAATAGCAATAGGCACGTAGTTATTGCTGGATAGAATGTCCCCAAATTTATTTTTGAAAACGGGTATGATATAAACCATCGTAAACTCTGCAGGAATATAACTGTGAGGAAGTATGTCCGAGAACAGTAATGAAATATGTAGAATGATCACATCATTAGCATATTTTAAATGCTCTTCCGACAAGTTATATACAGGGCGTCCCAAAAAAATGTATACACACTTTAAATACTTATAAAGGCAGTGTTTATTAAAATACATTTCATTTTCAAAATGTAATAGAATCTACAGACATTATTTAATTGTTTTGTCAACGCCTGTTTTCAAACTGACGTCCGTTCTGGTCCAGGCACTGCTGATAACGCGAAGCAATGGAATCGCAAACATCACGAAACATTTCGTTTGGTATTTGTGTGCATTCTCGTTCAATGGCTGCTCTCAATTCAGAGACTGTTGCAGGTTTTATAGCGTAGACTTTGTCTTTTAAGTATCCCCATAAAAAAAGTCTAGTGGTGTGAGGTCTGGTGAACGCGGAGGGTATTCTACGAAACCCCTTCGTCCAATCCACATCCACATCGTGCCAAGTACCACTCGCAATACTCCACTCTTCGGTCCGGATCATCTTCATTAATAGCATGGACTAATCTTGGAATGTAACTTTTCCATTGACAGCGCTTCAAAATGCGTTGGACAGACGATTCTGAAATTCCTACCTCACGACTCGCTTGCCGCACAGATTTTCTTGGACTTTGGTGATACGTTTCCAGTACTCTTTCTTGCTTTGTGGGGCTTGTCGATGTCCGTGGTCTTCCGGAACGCTTCTTGTGGACATTCTGAACAGTTCCATCGGCTTCAAACTTATCTCTAATTCGAGTGATGGTAAGTCGCGTTGGTGGATCTGTTTGAAACTCCCTCCTAAACTGTCTTTGCACTTCAACTGCGTTTTCACACTTCCAGTAGCATTTTAGAATGAATTTCCTTTGTTCAAAGCTTAGTCTGACTGCCATTATTAATTCTAATGGGTTTAACTTGGAAAGAAAGAAACATCAATTGAGCTATCAGCTGTTAAAGTGTGTATACATTTTTTTGGGACGCCCTGTATATACATATATATATATATACACCTCGTTAACCTCGTTTAGGTTCCGTGTGTTAGTCTCTCTTCGCACGAAGGTCAAGCTGGAGGCTCCGCCTCTAGGCCTGGCTTGGTGGAGGAGCGAGTTGCTCTTTTGCGCTCTCCACCGCACATAGCCAAGTACACCTGGCTCATCTGGTATCGTCCTCAGCCAGGCATCTAGTTTTCTCTTGAAGACTTCAACTTTGACTCCTGTTACGTTTCTGAGGTCCTCTGGAAGATGGTTAAAATGTCTTGGCCCCCTGACAACCAAGCTATTTTCCTTCAGTGTTGAGGAGGTCCCTTGTCGGGCCTTTAATTTGGGAACACTACACATTTTGTATTTCCTATTTTTCAGTGTTGTTTGGATGGTAAATGGGTTTATTTTGAGGTTTGTACCAGTTTTTCGATCATTTTCTATATGTATCATAGATTATGGTGTACCTCTCTCTTCTTCTTTCCAGGGAGTACAGATTTAGTTCACGTAGTCTTTCCCAGTAGTTGAGTTCTTTGCAGCCATCAATCTTGGCTGTGAAATGTCTCTGCGTTTCTTCTAGTTTATTAATTTCTTCCTTTTTATATGGGGACATGGGGACGTCAAAACTGAGCAGTATTCAAGTTTTGGTATGATCAGTGTTCTCAGCAGGGGAATCATTACTGTCTTGTCCCTCCTTTTGAACGTTCTTAGTACCTGTCCCGCGACTCTTTTTGCTTTCTTTATTGTTACCTTATATATATATATATGTAAGGTATTTATTTGTCGTATCTTTATATACTCGTATATAAAAGCAGAACACCCGACCTTTGTATGGAATAGGCTACAGAATAGGCTACGGAATAGGCTGTCATACAGAGTTATATATATATATCGAATTTTTTATATCCTTTGTTACGCGCAGGGTCAAGTATAGTAAGCCTGCTAAGTTTGGGCGAGATCCGTCAAGCGGGAACTTAGAAAGTTCCGGACAGAAAGACAGACATTGTCCATTACCCTCTTATTTAAAAGAATTTTTAAGAAAAATAAGATACTATCAAAAGTGGGGCCCTACGGGCCTATTGAGCTAGACCTACGGTGCTTGGGCCTGCGGCCCCCCAATTACTGGGGAGTCAATTATTCGGTCAATAAAACTATAGAAAAGAACGCAGCCATGAAAATCTTAAGGTTCACAAATCTTGATACAATGGGTTCGGATGTGAAATTTAAGATTTTCTTTGCTGCGTTCTTTTCTATAGTTTTATTGACCGAATAAGTGATCCCTCAGTAATTGGTGGGTCAATTATTCAGTCAATAAAACTATGTATAGAAAAGAACGCAGCAATGAAAGTCTTAAACTTCACATCCGAACCCATTGCATCAAGCAATGAAAATCTTAACGCGCTTGAGTAAAAAGGTGAAACAAACAGACGGACAGACAGGACTCCCTTTTTATAGTATAGATATATATATATTTAATTAAAAAAATATTTATGAAATTCTTTACAAATTCAAGGTTAGCTATACAAAACCATTGTATAGTTGCCCGCATATGTAATGTTCCTCGCCTCACAGGCGACTCCGTACATGTGGCAACGCCGAGCCGTAGCGATATATATATAATATATATATATATATATATATATATATATGTGTGTGTGTGTGTGTGTGTGTATATATATATATATATATATATATATACTGTATATCAGAGCCGTTTCCTGGCATAAGCAGACTAAGCGGCCGCTTAGGACTCCGTTGCTACTAGGGGGCCTCTAGACAGGCTCCCAGGTCATACCTCAGTGGGCAAGAATAGGAATATAGCTGAAGTTATTATTAATATTATTATTATTATTATTATCCTTATTATTATTATTATTATTATTATTATTATTGTCGTATTAATTAAAGTTTTTGTATGAGACAAATGTGATAAAACGGAGACAAACGAAACGTTTTGGTCGTTATGTGTAAATAACTATTGTGAGATCTTATTTCTATATTATTTAACTTTATTCTTACTATATGCTTATACTTTCCTAAATGCTTAATTTTTCTAGTATTGTAAAACATTATTATTATTATTATTATTATTATTATTATTATTATTATTTAGCAGATTAGTTGTGGTTAACTAGATGTGACTTCGTGCATCTTGGAAAATGAAACATTATCCATCAGGAGCTGAAAAACGGAAAAAGAAGAAAATAGAGGAGAAGTTTTCCAGTAGCACAGGTGAGATGTGGCACTTGTATATTCTTATGATTACAGTTCAGGCAACTAGGTTAGGTAAACCATCAAGCTAGGCAAGTGCTCAGGAATCGTGTAGAGTAAGCTAGTCTCTGTAATATTTATAATATTTCGAAATGTGAAATTTAATGATCACATCACCTCAAATTCTGTTCACACAGATCAATTACACTAGGCAACAAAGATTTTGTTACAGAAGACCAAATAGGTGCTCCTAGCTAATTTCGGTATGCTGATTTCAAATCTATAATTAGATTTTTTCTATCACGTCTAGATTTTGTGTAAAATGCAAATCACTTTTAGTAAAATTTTCTACCACGTCCAGATTTTGGTTTTAATCGGCTTAATGCCAGTAATATGAAACTTGCTTTTCAAGGTTAAAGCAATTTTTTTTGCCAACTATATACAAATTCGAACAATTTTGATAAATAAAATTTATCCCGAGTCGCTACGTGACAGTCAAGCAGAACGGTTGTTGAAGCTCTCTGCTGATGAGCAAGTGACAGGTTGTGGTGACTTGTGTGTTTTTATAGCATTTGTTTTGTACTACGGTGTGTATTTCTTTTTATTTTGCACATCGTAATAATTACTTTCTACGTTTTTTCAGATATTGTATGGTAATTCAAAATGGCATCAAATAGACGTGCTTGTGTAAATCACCCAGACAACTTCTGCTTTGTCTGTGGACAATATACACCTAAGCCACAACGTAGAAACATAACAACAAAGATTAAACTTGCCTACAAGTGTTATTTTGACTGTAAGTTAGGAGACCAACAGAGGGACTGGGCACCACATATTTGCTGTGCACAGTGCAATGCAATGTTAATAGCTTGGATGAATGGTAAAAGAAAAGCTATGCCGTTCTCAGTCCCCATGGTTTGGCGTGAGCCGAAAAATCACTTCAATGATTGTTATTTTTGTTTGACAAAGATTGCTGGTTTCACAAAGAAAAACAAATCAAAGATCACGTACCCAAACTGCGAATCAGCAATGAAACCAGTACCACATGATGAAACAAATCCACCACCAGTTCCACCAGCAACGATAACAGACAGCAGTTCATCTGAAGATTCTGCTAGTGATATAGAAACAGGGAAAGATGGCATATATGTTCCAGATGCAAATATTTCCCCACATTTGTTAAGTCAAGCGGAGTTAAATGACTTAGTGCGCGATTTGGAATTACCAAAAGAAAAGGCAGAGTTGCTTGGTTCAAGACTTCAAGAATTTAATCTTCTCCAACCAAACACCAAAGTTTCCCATTTCCGCCATCGCCATTTGCAGTTTTCATCATTTTACTTACAGGAAGAAAACGTTTGTTTCTGCCACGATATCAGTGGTCTGATGCAAGGGATTGGCTGTCGCTATGATCCAAAAGAATGGAGACTGTTCATTGACTCTAGTAAAGCTAGCCTTAAAGCTGTATTACTGCACAACGGCAATGAAAAACCTTCAATACCTGTAGCACATGCCACTGGCCTTAATGAGACTTATGAATCGATGAAACTGCTGCTAAGACTCATCAAATATAAGGACCACACATGGAATATTTGTGGCGACCTTAAAGTTGTATCATTACTTCTTGGGTTACAGTTGGGCTACACAAAGCATATGTGCTTTTTGTGTCTATGGAACAGCAGAGATGACAAGAACCACTACAAAAAACATGATTGGCCATCTAGAACTGAACATGTTGTTGGTAAATACAATGTGAAACACCCAGCACTTATTGACCCTCAGAAAGTACATCTTCCACCACTTCACATTAAACTTGGCCTTATGAAAAATTTCGTGAAGGGTATGGATCATCAAGGTAGTGGTTTCCAATATTTAAAGGATAAATTCAAAGGAATATTGACAGATGCTAAGCTAGAAGCTGGAGTTTTCACTGGACCACAGATCCGCAGTGTCATCCACGACTCATCGTTTCCATCTAACCTAAATGAGAATGAACTAGGAGCATGGACATCTTTCGTTGAAGTTGTCAAAAATTTTCTTGGAAACCACAAAGCTGAAAACCACCGTAAACTCGTAGAAAACATGCTTAAATCTTATGAAATAATGGGATGCAGAATGTCTTTGAAAATTCATTTTTTACATTCTCATCTTGACTTCTTCCCGGCCAACCTTGGGGCTGTAAGTGACGAGCATGGTGAGCGCTTCCACCAACAGATCTCAGTTATGGAAAACAGATACCAAGGTAATTTCAACCCAAATATGATGGGAGATTATTGTTGGTTCCTGCAGAAGGAGAGCTCGTCATCCTACAAGCGACAAAGGAAGAGGACACACCAAAGTTTCACTTAAGAACAGGAATTTGCCTTTCAGTAGTAACAACAAAATACTAACGCGCTTTGGGTGGATGGTTGGGCGCAGGGGTGGTAACTCCGCCAGCGGAATTCCGCTGTCTGTCTTAAGCCAGAATAAAGGAGGAAAGACATCCCTGTTCACTAATTATTTAAGTATGCTTAACATAAAACGTGGCACGGAAAAGTAGCTTAGACGGCTTTCGTAATAGAAGCGGGTGAGAAAAAAAATGAAAAATAGGGGTTTTCGGTTACACAAAATCTGGACGTGATAGAGAAATTTTGATATCAGATCTGAAATCAGCATCAGCGCTTTAGTAGGAATCAGTAGTTCACGTGTCTGTAACAAAAAAAAAGTTGAAATTTGTTGCCTAGTGTTATCAAACAAGATAAAAAAGTATTTTAGCAAAATCTAACAGAATATGTAATGTTATGTTCTTCTCAGGAGCACTACTGAAATATTTGGAAAAGCCATCCTCAGCAAAGCCTGATAAGCATCATGAGCCAACAGCACGACCATCCTCTATGCAACCTCAAACACCAGTAGAAGTAGAGCCTGATGAACCAACAAGTGGCCCATCTTCTGTTCAGCTTCAAATACTACACAGGCATTTCTACTGAGCAACAAGAACCAAGATCTGCTCCACCGCTTGATCCGTATGACTGGCCAGTTGTCCTGTCAGATGCCTTGAAGACAGATCTGGTGTCTCGAGGACCATTTCAAATCAGTCCAGATTTCACATTCCCTAAAAGAGAGGACGGTAGAAGTTCATCACATTACATGTACAGAACATTAATTAATGGGGAAAAAATAAAGCGAAGCTGGCTGATGTACTCTAGAAGGAATGATGCTCTTTATTGCTTCTGTTGCAAGGTGTTTTCAAGGAAGTCGTACAAACTAATTACGGATGGACCTTCAGACTGGATAAACGTTGGTTCGCTTCTGAAAGGCCATGAAAATAGTTCAGAACATGCAGATAACATGGCAACATGGAAGGATCTGGAACTGCGGCTAAAAACTGGGAGAACCATTGACCAAACTGAAATGTCATTAATGGAGGTAGAGCGAAGAAGCTGGCGAGATGTTCTCACACGTCTTGTAAGTATAATCCAATCCCTGGCAGAGAGAAACCTTGCTTTCAGGGGGTCTTCCTCTACATTGTACAATCGAGACAATGGCAACTTCTTGAAAGAGGTTGAGCTGCTTGCCAAATTTGATCCAGTGATGAAACAACACATCAGCAGAGTCGAAAGTGGTCAATATAGTCATTCAAGTTACCTCGGAAACATCATTTAAAATGAGCTCATTAGGTCCATTAGTGGGAAGATCTTGGATGCCATTGTTGCATCCACTCATTGTTGCATCACTCATTTTAGACTGCACTCCAGACATAAACCACCAAGAACAGATGTCGATTATTATCAGAACTGTTAAAATGGGTGAAGTACCAGAAATAAAAGAATACTTCTTGGGCTTTCTTGAGGCTTCAGAAAGTACAGGCCTGGGTTTATCAGTTCTGATTCTGAAGAGACTAGATGAACTGAATATTCACTTTGATGACTGCAGAGGACAGTCATATGACAACGGAGCGAACATGAAGGGCAAGAACAAAGGTGTTCAGGCAAGGTTATTAGAGAAGAACTGTCGTGCACTCTATGTTCCATATGGGGCTCACACTCTGAATCTTGTAGTGGCTGATGCAGCTAAAGCTTCCACAGATGCCATCAGCTTCTTTGGCAACGTACAAAAATTGTACAACCTTTTTGCAGCAGCTACACAGAGATGGACAATCCTAAAGAAGCACGTGAACATAACACTCAAGTCTTGGAGTGAAACCAGGTGGGAGAGCCGGCTTAAGAGCATTGAGGCTGTGCGATACCAGAGCCACAACATCAGAGAGGCCCTGTTGGAAGTCAGAAACAATGCCACAGATGCCATAGCCAGGACTGAAGCACAAGCACTTGCAGAGGAGGTAGGGTCTTATCGCTTTCAGATTTGCACAGTAGTATGGTATGACATTCTTCATGCAGTTAACCATGTGAGCAAACTTCTGCAGTCTCCTACAATGCAGTTTGATGTGGCAGTCAACCTCCTCACAAAAACAAAAGACTCACTCACCAGCTACAGAAACAGGTTTTGTTGCAGCACAAGTCGTAGCTAGGGACATATGTGAGGAAATGAATGTGGAGGCTGTGCTGAAGGAGAAGAGGCTCAGATCCACAAAAAAGCACTTTGCTTACGAAGCTCCTGACGAACCATTTACAGAAGCCTTAAAGAGGCTGGAAGTCAAATTTTTCAATGTGGTGGTGGATTGTGCCATCGGGTCAATAAATGAGAGATTAAAACATTAGATGATGTGAGGGACATATTTGGGGTTTCCTAAACTTCACCACAATGAACAAGGAAGACTTGTCCTGCAAGTGTGAAAAGCTCTCTAAGATACTGAGCTCTGGAACTGACTCTGACATTGATGGAAGAGAACTGGCCCTCGAAATTAAGAACTTGCCGACTTTACCTTCACACAACATGACTGCATTGGAGCTTCTCTCCTTTATTCATCAGAAGCAACTGGAGGAACTATACCCCAATCTCTGGGTTGCACTAAGAATTGCCTGCACTCTACCTGTGACAGTAGCGTCAGCCGAGAGGAGCTTCTCTAAGATGAAGCTAATCAAGAACTACCTCAGATCATCAATGGGGCAGGATCGCCTCAGTGGCCTTGACATCATAAGCATCAACCAGGACGTTGGCAGGGAGATTTCATATGATGATGTTATTGATGATTTCGCCCAGAAAAAATATAGGAGGCAAAAATTTTGAAGATACAAACTGTTCTGTATAACTGTTAGCTATTGGACGATTGTATCGTAGAGTTAGTAATTGTTTGGTAGTTGATAATTACATTATTTTTTTATACATAGTTCTGTCATTTATTCTAAATAATGTATAAGCTAATTGTCATGAATTTCATGAGGAGTATTTTTTCTGTTTGTCTTCTGAAAGTACATACATTGTTTCATAATTGTTTTTTTATTAACAGCCATTTTTTGTATGTGTGTGCTGAGGTGATGTAGTAAGGCGTGAGTTGGTGGATGGAGGGGTGGGGCCTCAAATGGGTATACTGCTTAGGGCCCCCTAACGGCTAGAAACGGCCCTGATATATATATTGACACTGAGCGAGAAAAAGATTGAGACAGTGTGAGAAAGAGTGAGGTAGAGGGGCAGAGAGAGTTAGTGGGAATGGCTTGCCGATTGTTACGAAAAGAACTTGTTAACATTTTCGATCTGAATAACAGTAACTGATTATCAAAATCACATAAGAATAATCCACGGTTATACTAGCATAAACATATTTATATACTTATAAATTCATACAATATTATATTAATGTTTGTGAAATGATATTAACGGGCCAAACCGTGGTGTTGACATGGTTACTTGCTGTCACCGTCCAGGAGAAACTACATATGGACGTGTCAGTGAAACCGTAAGGTGACGGTTGCATGAAGGATATCATCACTGGTTTGTGGCTGATGCCTATTGTATTAATAGCGTTTTCCAGATTGCATTTGTATTATCAATTTGGAGAGAGAATGATTTAATCACGATGAACAGGTAAACCCATTAACGTTTTCCAGATTTCCTGTTGCATTATCAATGTGGAGATATTATTAGATCTTAACAAGGAATATATATATATACAATAAAACACCAATTCTTTATTACAACAAATATGCAATGGTTGAGAATGTTTTACTAAATAGTTTATCATACAAAATGATAAAGTCATGCAAAATGCTCACAATTTGCCATAGATTAACATAAATATTAACATAAATACGCGGCTCATAGTTAGTATTTGGTCCATCCCCCATTATTGTCTATTACATCTTGTAATCTGAGAGGCATAGATGCAACATGGTTATCTCCCACTCAGCCATAGTGTGATCCAGCAGCTGACGGGTGGTCCGTTCCTGTCTAGGCTACCACGAGTTCACCACAATCCCCCCACACGTTCTCAATGGGGTTGAGGTCACACCCCTTACTAGGCCAGTCCAGTAGTTCTAGATTTCGCTGCTCCTCGAACCACCTTCTAACAATCCTGGCGGTGTGGATCGGAGAGTTGTCCTGCAAATGGATTTCAAATATTAAAAGTAGAATTATATCTCATCCATACGCTTCATTAGTAACCCACTATTCGAGATAGGTTTTAACCCCAATGTATTAGGGGTTTCTCTCAGCTAAATGTAATTGTGCGCCGTTATACCAATAATACAGTCTGCAGTTATCCACAATAAAATCCTAAAGTATTGTCATAGTACTGAAAGAGTTAAAGAACAATTTTATGACAATTATTCGTCCCATGTAAATGTAGAAACCGGACATACAAATGCATGAGTAGTATAGCCGAAAAATGCTTGACTGCAAGTTGCAATTCAATATTACGTAATGTTGCAAGAGTGCCACCACACACCCCTTTGTTGCAAGATTGCCACCCCATCCCACTTTGTTGCAAGAGTGCCAACCGCCACCCCCACCCCCTTTGTGAAAAAGAGGAAAAAAAAGAAAAAAAGAAAAAATTCCACCCCCCCCCTTTGTTGCCAACCCCAAAATGGTGTTGCAAGGGGTATGCAACTTGGACTTATCCCCCAAGCTGATCCCCCCAAAGTGGAGTGCCAACCTTTGTTGCCAACCCCAAAATGGGATTGCAAGGGGTATGCAACTTGGAGGCGGAGTTCTCCCCAAGCTGAACCCCCCAAAGGGGCAGAAAGAGAGAGAGAGAGAGAGAGAGAGAGAGAGAGAGAGACCCAGAGGTGGAAACTCAGAGTTGGGTGTTCACTCGGCTGGAAGCCAAGCTCATATGGAGTACTTCAGCCAACCGCCGCCTCTTATAGGGTGCCAAACAGCCAGTTGGCTGAGTTGCCAGAGAGCGCCATGTGTTTAATTATTCCTTCAGCCAGTTGCCAGATGGCAATAATTATTTATTTATTCCTTACATTATTCAGCCAATCGCCTGCTGAGTTGCCAGATTCGTCATTTATTAATTTGATTCATATATTAATCAGCCTAGAAGGCTGAGTTGCCAGATAGCACCAGATAGCAATAATTATTTATTTATTCCCTACATTATTCAGCCAATCGCCTGCTGAGTTGCCAGATAGCAATAATTATTAAATTAATTCATATATTAATTAACATAGAAGACTGAGTTGCCAGATTCGTCATTTATTAATTTAATTCATATATTAATCAGCTTAGAAGGCTGAGTTGCCAGATGGCAATATTTATTTAATTATTCCTTATATTCAACCATTTGGCTGCCTATATCATAATTTATTGTAATTTGAAATTCACTAGGAAAACTTATTAATATCGTTTAACAAATCTATTTGTTTATTCAACAAAGTTATTTATTTTGCAACTTTCTTTTATTTTGTTAACAAAATTCAAGTTAGAGAAGAAATCATTAGAAGGACAAATTCCACACATCAGATATTTTGCATCATTTTATAAAAATTGAAAACAAACTATAATTTTCACAATATTTGCATAAATAACATTTCACGCTAATAACCGAGTTTACAACCTGTAACAGTTCTATAACGGGCCAAAAATAACGGATAATTTTCTTAACATTGGCTACACAAATTTCAAGTTCACAATCTATTTCAACGATTCATCATCAAAGTTCGCTTTACAATCGAAACAGTTATTTATATAATTATACAGCAACTATCAGGACAGCATAGAAAGAACAAGACAATGTTTATACAAAATTCCTGAACAGATCGCACATACTATTTTCACGAAAAACACGACAAATATGTTTAATAATCGCACCCTTTCACTTATAATTTCATTACATAATAATCAGCACATTGATAGTACCCATCTCGTACAGTACCTTCACCACCTAAAGGGGTATACCTAACCTTCATCTCACCGTTTAACTGATACGCTGGCCTATACTCGCATGTTCGATGTGCTGTGTTCCGCTACTCTTTGGGTGCTCAGGCCCTGTGTCCACGTTCGACATTTATATGCCGTCTAAAAATAGCCTCAGAATTGAAAAGAGTTCATTTAAAATTGCGAGTTTGATTCCTATGAAATTTAACGTTTAACATATTACATTCTGAGAGGCCGCTCTCTCCTTCATCAGAAAAACCAGTATGGTTTGTAATTTACGCAAATCCTATAATTTTTCGTTTCCAATTAAAACTGCAAATTGACATCGTTATTTTAACGGGCGTCATCACTAATTTTAGAAATTTACAAGAAAAAAAAAGACAATTTACTTTTATTGACCTATTTATTTTAAAGCCCCGCCCCACATTACGGTCAGCATAAAAGAAATTATAAATATAAACTTATTCAAATTAATTAATTAAATTCTAAATTTAATCAAATTAATTAATCAAATTAATTAAATTCTAAATTTAATCAAATTAACTAATCAAATTAATTAAATTCTAGATCGTAATCGAAGCCAATAAATGTGTTTTGAGAAACAGTGGATAAATAAAAATAAGAATGTAAAAAGTAGATATGTTTCCACAAAGTAACCGGGAACGAGGACCTTCATTGAAATTTAGGCCCAACAGTACTCAAATTTAAATTCTTAATTGATCAGAGAATATGTACAAATTACAAGGGCATACTACAAACACAGTTTTATGTACTATATCTTAAAAATTGCCATACGAAATAGTTCAGTATTATATATATATATATATATATATATATATATACGTGTATATATATATATATATATATATATATATATATATATATATATATATATATATATATATATATATGTGTGTGTGTGTATGTGTTTCAGAGCCATTGAAACACTTTCAGGCCCCATGCATCTTTACTGCAAAACATTTCAAATCAATATCCTTGAGATATACGTTATGACGCAAAACGGATTTGTACAAAAACGGACGGAAAATTTGCGAGGAACGCGAATATAGCAGCATACGATTACCCCCTCCCTCCCAACCGCCAACCTCTCAAAATCCATCTGGGTGTGTATATATATATATATATATATATATATTAGGGTGTGTCAATTTAGTCAACTTTTTTCAAATCAATTTTGGTGGCGAAAATATAGTGTCTTTTCATGTCAAAACTTGAAATTGGCCAACCAAAATGAAATAAAATAACCCTCACCTACATCAATTTTACCTTAAAGTTTCAGAAATTGACTCTTTTACTAAATAATAGGACATAAATTGATTAACTATTCATCTGTCAGAATTATCCCACTGATCGCATATGGAGTGTTTTCAAGGTCATATAGTTGTTGGACAATGTACAAGTCACAACATGAATAGAACTGGGTCTCACTCTCAGTCCTCAGTTGCCTCTTAGATGTCATAGAGTATAGACGGTGGTTTGCTGTTATTGCTCTTGTACTGTACTTACTTCATAGTTATTCTACTAGACGAATACTACAGTTTAACTGTAAGTATGGATTATTGATTATTACAATTATTTATTATTATTATATTCTTCTGTCTAATTATGTTGTAATCCCATGAAATATTTTTTTATTGAATTTTAGAACATGGAATGACTAAACTTTGAAACATCGTAATTGATATAAAATATTTAAATGTTTTTCTTTCTTTTCAGATATTCCTAAGATGTCAAAATTGAAGACAAGAGGTCAGTCGGCATGCCACTTGAGCCTATTAGTCGGTACAGGCAAGGAGCTTCCCGTATCAGAACTACCAACAGTGCGAGACATGCTGAGACTAGGGTTACTCCTTCGTGAACAAAATACAAAGGAGAGAAGGAACTACACAGAGAAAGAGCTCATAAGGTACATGATTCCCCCTCTTCTGCATCAGTGGAAAAAAGCTAATGTGTTATTCAAACCACCTGTACTCAATCAGTATAGAACTATTGAGCTAAAATTAACAAAGCTGTGGCACAAAGCAGTTGAGACATCACTTGGTAAAGGAACACTAGCAAAGAAAAATAAATTTCTGCACACACTTGATACTCTTCTTGACATTTTTAACTGCCAGTGTCCCATAGAGTTGTGTTCTGAAGCCAATTGTTCTCCCTCATGCAGAAGAGAACCTCACCCTTATATTGATTGTCGCTGTCCTCGTGAGAAGAAGATCCCTGTTTTGGAGCTGGCTTTCATAAAGGCGCAGAGAACAAAGGCAGGAGGCCAAGGAAGTATGCAGATTGGTTCGGCAGATTATTCAGAAACCGAAAAACAGATTGTTATTGCTAAGAAGAAAGAGAAAATCCGAGAGGGAAGAAAGGAAGAAAAAGAAGAGTGAAGAAGCCACCCAAAGAGATGAAGAGGTCTATCAAGAGGTTTCTAACTTCTTTGAAAGCTCTTCAGATGAACAGAAAGAAGCAACATCAGATGATAGCTCCAAAATGCCATCTGAACCTTCGCCGAAGAGAATGAAATACAACACTAAAGACATCTCAAACATTGCCCTTGCCAGTATTCGCCACCATACGGGGCTACGAGAGACTGCAGAGATTGCCACTGCCGCTTGGATAGATGCAGGCCTCATCAGCCGAGAGGATACATCCTTAGTGATAGATCATAATAAGATAAGAAGAGCACAAGAAAAAATAATGAAGGAAATATCTGATCAGCATTAAAAAGATTTGGAGGAGGAAGGTCTCTCTTGCCTTTTGTTTGATGGAAGAAGAGATGACACAAAAGTTCTCCTAGAGGTAGAGGGAATGGACAGAAAGTTTCCCGGTCTCATCAAAGAAGAACACTATTCTGTGTGTTCCGAACCTGGTGGCCGCTATTTGTTTCACTTTGTTCCTGAAGCAAAAGTAGAAGTCAAGAAACATGCAGAGGCAATTGCTGATCAAATACATAATATGTTGGCTTCAAGAAAGAAGACTTGACAGTTCACTGCAGGTCGTTGGTGGAGACTCAACTGCGGTGAATACTGGATGGCAGGGCGGTGTTATGACGCATTTAGAGAAAAAACTTGGAAGAAGGCTTGTTTGGATTGTATGTGATTTGCACACAGGGGAACTACCTCTTCGTCGTCTCATCCAGGAACTTGATGGTCCTACAAAGAGCAACAACAAGTGGTCAGGCCCCCTTGGCAACATGCTAGATGAAGCAACGGAATTAGAAATAAATACAAAATTTCCAAAGGTCGAAGTAGGCCCTCCCCTTCCAGTGTTGTCTGAAGAAGTTATCAAAGACCAGCACGGATCAATCTTACGCTTATCGTATTGTTCAAGCAATCAGATCAGGAGAGTTGCCTCAAAATCTGGCTCTCTTGGAGATTGGACCCGTAAGTCACAGTCGTTGGTTAACTACAGCGATTCGTTTCTGCAGGATTTGGGTTTCCAAACATGCACTGAATTGCAAAATGCTACAGAATTTGATGTTGCTTGTTGAATTTATTATTGGGTTTTATCTTCCTCACTAGTTCACTGTAAAACTTAATCCAATGTGGATGGAAGGGCCCAACCACATCTTGTTTCAATTACAGCTACTGAGAACCCAAAGGAAAGTAGTGGTGGACATCGTGTTACCTGTGGTGAGAAGGTCCGCTTGGTATCACTAGATGATAACAAGCTGGGAGACTGCTCTGTTCAGACAAGGAAGGTACCTCCGATAAACGTCAATGCCACGAAATTGTCAGAATTAGTTAACTTGAGTTCGGAAGTTTTGGAGCCACCACTGACAACATGTATAACAAACAAAGATTTAACACAACTTAAAGAGGCCCCAATGCAAGTGCCAAAGTGGCCTTCTCACACTCAGAGTGTGGCGAGATGTGTGAAAATGGTCACAGAAGTAGCTAGTCAAGTTTACAGTCACGAAAGGCGAGAAGGCTACATCAAAGCGCAAGTCGCAAGCCGAATGCTGATGTCAAGGAACCGCAGCAAAAAGGACATGACTGCATTGGTTACTTTCAAATAAAGACTCTGAATGATATCTTATTGCCAATTTAAATGTTGATAGGGTGTTTGCTCACATTTGTTACTTTGTTACGAATTTATGGAAAAATGGAATTTTTTAATTAAAATTGATGTACGTAAGAGTTATTTTTATTGTTTTTGAAGCAAGGATATTATTTTGTATGCCAAATGATTACATTAAATTGCTACTAAATCACATGATTTTCAATTTATTCATTTCAACCCCAAAATTGACACACCCTAATATATATATATATATATTAAACCATATATTAATGTTGGCTTAATCACCCAGTTGGCTTATATAATCATACCCCTATAAGCGTGAAATTATTACTATTATTGTTATTATTATTATTACCACTACTAATGATATATATATATATATATATAAAACATCCTATTCTGAACAACTCAATAAATGCTGAAATTAAATATAAATTTCAATTCTGGAAATCTTGGAAATGTACAGGTAAAGACGCGTTCAATCTATGGTCAGGAAGACAATTTTAGAACAGGTGTTCCTCTTTACTTCATACAAAAGAATATCCGTGTTGGTGCCCCCCTTCCACGCCTTTACCTGCATTCTAGTGACCATGTTTTATGACAATTTGCAGATTACGCAAAATATGTGCTCTAAAACCTGAGACATGCTAAGGTAAATCACACTAGACGTAATTTTACAAAAATAATTTCTCTATTACAATTTTCTCTGTTTCAATTAACATTTACATTGAATTTCTTAGAATTCTCTAGTGTATATATATATATATATATATATATATATATATATGTATATTATACCTATATATTCGCAAAAAGAAAGTCGTTGAGACATGCTAACGTAACTCACACTAGCCGTAATTTTACAAAAATAATTTCTCTATTTCAATTTTCTCTATTTCAATTAACATGTACATTGATTTCTTTTTCTATAATAATATCTATATATATATATATATATATATATATATATATATATATATATATATATATTATACCTATATATTCACAAAAAGAAAGTCGTAAAACCATGCGACCATCAGACCTTTAAAAATCAGAACATTCCTTTATCTGATGATCTAACAGTGGTACCTGAAATATTAATAGCTCAGCACGAATCATCTTTCAGTAACCCAAAAACTGTCAAATTGAGGTGCGATAGAAACGCGTTCTTTGAAGAAGAACCACAAGGAGCCACGAAAACGGATTCCATCTTTACGCCGGAAGATATTACACAAGCCATAGGAAAACTAAAACATACTCAGCGGCAGGACCGGATAAATGGAATGCAAGGAATCTTTATGTTAGAACCTTCATCCTATGTCCTTTATAATATATTATCCTGCATGAAAATTCTTTCTAATTTACGTGTTTCTGCCATTTTATATATATATATATATATATATATATATATATATATATATATTAGGGTGTGACCGTTGCCCTCCAAAAATCAAAAAATGGTCCTGTAATGCTGTTCAAAGTTTTAGTGTTGTGTATTTATCTAGGAAACACCCCTGTAAATTTTCTTGGAGATCGGTGCATGTTTGAGCTAGCACCGTCGTACCAGCAAGTATTGCTATTTCAGCTTATGAACTTCATAAATAAGTGTGAAAATAGCACATTTTATCAGATTTTCATTTCCGGGTCTGGAACGCTGACCCACAAATTTTCCACTTATTATTTTATTGCATTTAATTTTAATGATGCTTTTCTTTTCCCTTGACAGTGATTTGATGTTGTGAATAGAGAATTTAATCATGGATACACGGCAAGATGATGAGTATGTCAGAATGTTATTGGGCACCGTACCCCGAGAAGAAGAAAGGAAATAAAGGGCTGCAAACTGCCAACTAATAGGCAGGTCTTACTATGTCTGTTAGCAAACCTTCGGGATATGCATTGGGACCAGGCTTTATCTGCCACCATTGACAATGTGCTTTTGCATTACCAGAAGGCGAATGTCCCGACCATTACAGGCAGGAACAATATTGGCCGAGTGATTAAAACTTACTATGACAAAGACTACATGATGTTTATGAAAAAGAATGAGGATAGAAGACGGGCTGATGATCCTGGAATTATGAAGTTTAAATCAGAATTGAGCCTGACGATGAAATTTTATAAGAACACAATGTTGAAAGACATGGCGGCTGCGAAAAAGGGGAAAACTCAGGCCGAACAAGATGCCATCGATACTGACATACTCTTTATGAAAAGCATGCTAAGTGACAGAGTAGCTACCTACTCTGGGGTAAACAAAGTACTCACAGAAAAGGTTCAGAAGCGACAGAAAAGGCAGATGCGAGAAGAGAAGCGACAAGAGAGAGAGCAATGTGATCATGCTGAGAATGTACAGGCTGATATTGATTCACCTATTAGCTCTGATGAGGACGATGACATTGATGAGGCCAGCACAGCTGAACCAAAGAGAAAACATCGGAGAACAGTGAAAGAGGGAGTTTCAATTTTTGTGCCCCATGATATTCTGAAGTCGGCAGAACTTGTTTCATGCAGTGTTCGAAACAACATCTCGCCGACTCAGCTGAGTGCAATTGTGTACTCCCTTGTATCTGCATGTGGTGGAGATACATCAAAGCTGAGTCTAAATGCAAGGACGGCCCACCGATACCGAGCTTCCATCGTGTCAGAAATAAGTTTAAAAATCATGGATGAATGGCAACCATCAGACAAAGTACTGGTGCACTGGGATGGTAAACTTATGGACACGCTGGATTCCAAAGGCACTGATGACCGCCTGCCCATTCTTGTGTCTGGTGTCAATGGCACAAAGCTTCTTGGAGTCCCACCTCTTCCGCATTTGACTCAAAAAGCTGGCCTGGTTCAAGGAGACTTGATATCAACAGCAACCAAACAACTTCTGGTCGATTGGGAGTGTGAACAGAATGTCGTTGGTATCGTTTTCGACACAACTTCATCCAATACAGGTAAACCTATTTCAAACATCAGCGTCAATTTATCACGACATTAATACCAAAATACAGTGAATGATTTAACAGAAATCTGCAAAAAGCACGTGCCTGAAATGGTGGCCTTAAACTACAATTACATTTTTTTTTCAGGGCAAAAAACAGCTGCTTGCGTCTCCCTCCAAAAGGAATTAGAGCGTGCCGTATTCTGGTGCGCCTGTCGCAGGCATGTGGGCGAAGTCATCCTAGGTGTTTGCTGGGATTGCTTGAAAGTGGAGGGCTCTTCAAGTCCAAACATAATGGTTTTCCAGAGGTGAGTCATAAGCTTTACAAAATAACAAGGAATATTATTATCTAATGAACAAATTTAGTGGAATTTCTTTTATTAGACTTATAAGATATACTAACACCAAGCAAATGATCGATCATATCAATCTTAATACCCCTAAAACAATATTATAGATTAGTACGAAATACAATAATCCCAATAATTGCATTTCTAGGTTCAAGAACCATTTCTCTCAACTGGCGACAATGAAAAAAAGAAATACTACTACCCCGCAATGCCTGGAGTGTTTGAGGAGCGCCAGCAGGAGATGGCTGACTTCTTCCGTGAATCTCTAGCCCAACCATTTACACGTGGCGACTACAAGGAGCTGGTAGAGCTTTGTCTGCTGCTTGTAACTAAAGGATCCGAGCCAGTGAACTTCACAATGGTCTACCCCGGCGCACTTCACAAAGCAAGGTGGATGGCTAAACTGCTCTATACCCTCAAGATTGTTCTTTTGTCAGGCCAGATCAAAGAGCAGTTTCCCAAAGCCGAGGTTGTGACTAAAAGTCAAATCAGCAAGTTAGAACGGTTTGCTGTGTTCACAGTCGCTGTTTATGTCCCATGGTGGATTGTTTGCCCCGTTCCAGCAAGTGCGCCACTGAATGACTTGAATTTGGTCGAAACCTTGGCTGAATTTGCCCCATATGACGCCACAATAGTTGACAAAGCACGTGTGGCACTCGGTAGACACACTTGGTACCTAACTGAGGAGTTGGCCCCACTGGCTTTGTTCTCGTCCCAAGTACAAGAAAGGACAAAAGAGGAGATGAGGAAGGCCCTTCTTTGCCATGAAGGCACTGAAGTTACTAAGAGAGTGGGGCTCAATCATGGGGGCTATGGAAAGCCATATCTTCCCCCTGTCCCAGAAAGTGGCACTGCCCTGGTGGACCTAATTGGGCCTGACTCAAGCCGGTTCTTCACCATTTTAGGCATGCCCTATCAGTTTCTCCACAGTCCAGCCAGTGAATGGGCGGATCATGACGACTACCTGAACATGAAACGGGTTGTGGACAAGCTTCAGGTCGTCAATGAGGCTGCAGAGCATGGTGTAAAACTTTGCCATGACTTTCTTAATGTTGCCAGGGATGAGGAGCGCTTTCAAGAAGTCCTTCAAGTAGTTGAAAATGACAGACTCCGCGTTCCTAATCAGCGCAAACGATCATCTGTTTCCGAACAGAAATCATGGTTTCTTGCTCTAGAGAAATAATACCTTGTGAATATATGATAAAACCCCTTAATGTACCATGAGAGAATAAGAATGATTAACTTTTTTGTGTTAGTGATAACAGCTTTTAATTAAGACAGGCAAATGATTTGTGTTAATATCCCTTATGATGG
Organism: Bathynomus jamesi; assembly: GCA_023014485.1. Lineage (NCBI taxonomy): Eukaryota > Metazoa > Arthropoda > Malacostraca > Isopoda > Cirolanidae > Bathynomus > Bathynomus jamesi. Next base: position 355,820 of record JAJOZX010000133.1, read on the forward strand.
TTGTGTAATCTCATATATAGGCGCCTATGCCGTATAAGCAAAATCGCTATTTTTCAAATTGCTGGTGCTCACTCGAATATGCATGAATCTTCAAAAAATTGCACGTGGTTATTTTTTATGTCAATATGCAACACCAAACTTTTCAACAGCATTGTAGGACAAAGTTGGGGCAACTGTCACACCCTAATATATATATAATTATATATATATATATATATATATATACAGTATATATATGTATATATATTAAATCAACAAACATCTCGTGCAGAAAAAGAAAAATAATTAAATTAAAAACGCGATCATCGCTCTCTCTCTCTCTCTCTCTCTCTCTCTCTCTCTCTCTCTCTCTCTTGGGGTAGAAGGTGGGGCGGCATACCCATGGGGTTATCAGTTGACCGCTGTACACTTTTTCTGGCAAAATCTTTTCCTTTGTTTGCGTTAGCCTATCTCCAGCAGAAAGACGGGGAATAAGCTCATACAAGACTCATCGCGAATTCTCTTCTGTCTCTCTCTCTCGTACAATATATATATATATATATATATATATATATATATATATATATATATATATATATATAATATATAAAATTTTCAGTTCTTATATTCGTTGGTTGTAATTGATCTTTGCTTTTTGTCCACTTATGGCTTTTATTTCTCTATTCATAACCTGCAACTCTCTCTCCTTATCTCTCTCTCTCGTAAGAGTGTAAATTGTAATTTCAGTCTTTCATCTACTCAACCGGAGAACTCTGGAACAATCTTTCTCAATCCATCTTTCCTCCTGTCCATGACCTCCCATCTTTCAAACGCAGAGTGTCTAGGCATCTCAAAAGCCACGGTCCTTGATTTTGACTCTCTTCTTCTATGGGAGGAATGCTTTTGCGGCATTTACGGTTGGTCCCTCCTTCGTGCATAATACACACACACACACACACACACACACACAGGCGGCAAAGAGTGTAAAGACAACACAAAGCATAAGGGTAGCGATGGACACAAGCACAACTAGCCAATAAGGAGCAAAAACCAAAGACCACGAGTAAATATGGGGAAGGAATTATATGCAGATATTATATAAAAGATAATTGCAGATTGATTTAAAAGAGGACAATGTATATTTGGCAGAGCTGGGCACTTGCGTTTTTTTGCCCGTTTTTTTGCGGTACTGCGGTACTGCGGTACTACTACCGCACTACCAAACCGGTACCGCATAACGCAGTACCGCAAAGGATCGCTGAAAGTACAGCAGTACCGCTACCGCATTCAAATTTCCCGCGGTACTTTCCGCGGTACCGACCAACACGGTAGTACCGCAGTACCGCAGTACCGCAAAAAAAACCGCAAGTGCCCAGCTCTGAATTATTTGGAGACAGATGTAAATTCTACCACCCGGACATTTGCAGGACTTACGCAAAATATGGAACCTGCAAATTCGGGAAAAAATGTTACTATTAACATCCTCCCGACGGACTCAAAGAACAAAGGAAAAAGTTCAAATAACAATAGGAATAATAGGTCTAGAGTGGGTAAAACACCTCAATTCAAAAAATAGAAAGTGGATTTAATTTTCTCAGAAGAGAAGAGGTCCTAGTTCCATGCACGGTCTGTGTGTATCATGAAAGAGCCTCAGGAGACCTTTCTGAGTTCAGTCATATATATATATATATATATATATATATATATATATATATATATACAGGGTGGTGCAAAAGTCTGGAGCCATAGGCAATTTACTATATAAAAAATATCTTTCGATTTTTATAATCAGTGGTTTACGTTAACAAACCAAGAACAAAACAAGCGCTAAAGGATAACATCACAACATAAATTGAAGCCATAAGAACGAATATTACTATGCTTACAAATGTGCAAAGGTCTTGTGTCAACCGAGTAGAAAAGTGTTTGGAAGAAGATGGACATCAATTCGAACAATTATTGTAAATTCTGAACTAGAACGTTAAATTTAACATAATTTAGTCACTGGTGTATGGTTAATTAAATTTCATTTCATAATAAACTTCCTGCAGGCCACACTTTTTTTCCATATAAACCGCCTATAGGTCCAGACTTTTGCACCACCCTGTATATATATATATATATATATATATATATATATATATATTCGAGAAATTTCAACTCTTGAGATATGGTAGAATGAAGAAGTTACACTGCATCTTATTTTTAATGCCTTCTAATCGACAAAGTCGTGTAACATTATTCTGTTATGGTTATGACACACACATATCATAAACCGAAGTTAAAAATAACGAGGCTTTAACGTTCTTTCTTCCTCACGCAGAACTATAAAAGGGAAAGGTAAGGATTAACACCTTCAACGACACCCCTTATTCTCGTTTCATTCCCCCCTTTCAGAGAACCCCAATGGTACCCCACCGGACCATAAAGGTCAAACAAAATCTAAAACAAGACGTCAACTTGAATATTCTCGGGAAATTTTTTAAAACACATTAATTCAGCATCCTTGCTTAATAAAAAATATAAATTTAATATATATATATATATATATATATATATATATATATTGTAACGGTTAAGTTTTTATATATGATAATTAATCTCACTGCTCGACTATTTTTGGATATTCTCTATAAAAAACAGAGTCATTTCGTAAAAATTTTTATTATTTAAACTTCTTCCTTTTCGAGAGGGAAGGCACTTTTGGTTACTTGTTAATTTATCTATGAGAGAGAGAGAGAGAGAGAGAGAGAGAGAGAGAGAGAGAGAGAGAGACTTACATGATTATTATTAAGTTATCCGGGTTTTTACACTTAAAATTTACAGCATTTACAGCATTTTAACCAAAACTCAAATAATTAGCAAATCATATTAAAATAATCATATTAATTCCATTTTACACTATATATATATATATATATATATATATATATATAATATATATATATATATATTTATATATGTGCAATAACATAGACAAAAGTTTCAGTATTTAATCTTATATAATATTTCATCGAAGATCTTAAACTGTAACGATAAAAGAAATTGATTTGGCCGCTTTCAAATGTAATCTCTTTAAATGGGTTGGCAGACAAATGGGTACCCTGGGTGGCTGGATTAGATCATCCCTTAGCCTCCTAGTCTCGAGTGTAGTCAATTTTAACTCCTTAAGCCTATCCTCGTACGACTTTGACCTAAGCGACGGATTCATCTTAGTTGCTCGTCTTTGAACTCCTTCGAGTTTGTCTGTATCTTTTCGCATATGCGGATTTCAAAATTGGATCGCGTACTCCAAATAGGGTCTAACTAATGATTTATAAAGAGGAACTATAATATCGCGCGATTTGTACTCAAAATTCTGAGTTATAAAACCTAACACTTTGTTCGCTTTATTGACCGCTGCTGTACTTTGTTTCGCTACTTTTAAATCGACCGTGACAAACTTACATTTTTCAGTAACTCGTTACATTTCCTGCGCATCAACGATCTTAAGTGGCGTTAGCTTTGCACATTAGTTTGACTGGTGACAAACTCACATGTACAATATTGTTCATTCGTAAAGTAGATTTTATGCTTTAGACGGTTGAATGGTGAAATAAATTAACAAATTAGTTTTTATTTTTATTCAACATTATCATTTGCATCGTCAAATAACACGGTGGATAAGCTCACGTATAAATAAACGTCATTTGAAATGTTTGTGATACGAAACGTTTAACAAAATATTTACCCATTCACCACGAAACAGTGGATAAATAAAAATAAGAATGTAAAAAGTAGACATTTTTCCAGAAAGTAACCGGGAACGAGGACCTTCAGTGAAATTTAGGCCCAACAGTACTCAAATTTAAATTCTTAAGTGCTCAGAGAATATGTACAAATTACAAGGACATACTACAAACACAGTTTTAAGTACTATATCTGAAAAATTGCCAAATTTGAGGAAGCATAATATTCATTACATAGCTTATAAATGAAAGGTTTTTATATTTATATACACGCAGTAACTCAGGTTAATTTTCAAAAGAATAATTTAGCAGTACACACTATTGGCATTTACAGACAAAAAATATAACCGCTAATATAACAGTACAGGAGAAATATATATATATATTATATATATATATATATACACCCGATGTTTAGTTAACTTTAAACTTGCTTTCTATCATGTGTTAAATCCAGTTACCTATTTGAGACTTAATAGTTCGTCCTCTTCCGAGCTCTGTTATCTGAAAGCCCAGGACGTAGAAGTGATTTCTTACTGTGATAACTTTATTCTCAAATGATAAGAGATAAGTTTCTTTAGAGGAGTATTGTGCTGGCGAAGGAGAGAGTAGGCCTTTTCTTACAATTCACACTTTTATAGTATTCAATTCTTGAGGAAATTCCTATCACTGCTAAATTTTACATACAAGTTGTATCTCAGTTAAGCATTTGAACGATGCGTTTTTGTAACACTGAGCTCGATGTGTAACATTAGTGCAAGTCAGCCCTCTCCTGGCTCATATTTGTGCCCGGAATCGTGCAAACTCTGCTCCTCGAGTCGCCAAAATTTCCTTCATGCAATACAATTGTGAAAATCCATACAATTCTAAGTCTTCTCGCTATTTCTGGTATCTAGTTAAGAAACTACATCAAGTTTACATATTCTTCCTCTCCTCACCTTTTTCCAATCTAGCGCAGGAGCCTTCTCTTCTCTTCACAAAACGGAACTATTCGCTCGAACTCTCGCCTCCAACTCAACCCTGAACCTGTCCAGTGCTATTCCTCCGACATAATTACGTCTGAAACAGCTACATTTGCCTCATTCTGCTTTACTGTGGCCAAGAACAAATTCGCACCTAAAGATACCTTAGCCGTGGAAAACTCTTTCATCTGATACTGTTCCTTCCTGTTCGAAGTTCGCTTTCATTCAGCATGTCCTAAAGAAGGGTGATCACTCTCAACCCTCCAACCATCTTCCATTTGCTTTGTTTTCTTGCATTTGTAATGTTTTTGAATCCATCCTTACTTAAATACTTAAAAGAGCCTGGTAATGACGTCACAACGCCATTGCATAAAAGCAGGCGAAACTTTCACTTTAACTCATTACAAGACTGGAAATAGAGGGTGGAGCCGTGTCAGTTGGCTCTCTGTACCTTGACCAATTGCTAAGTGGTGAACATGATATCTGCCCCTCCAAACGTGTTTGAAGCACACAAGTTGATAAATATTTAGCTCGGTAAAATTGCAGCCCGCCGTTCCGGAAGAACTGGTGCATCTTTGCATAAATCGTTATTAGTTACCTCCGTGTTAAAATCTGAATTAGAACAGGAACAATGCTAAGGCTGCTATTTTTGCGATCCCAAAATTTTGTCTTCATGTGGGCTCGATCTCACCTCTTGTCGTTGTTAGCTATGTAATGAATATTATGCTTCCTCAAATTTGGCAGTTTTTAAGATATAGTACTTAAAACTGTGTTTGTAGTATGTCCTTGTAAGTTGTACATATTCTCTGAGCAATTAAGAATTTAAATTTGAGTACTGTCGGGCCTAAATTTCACTGAAGGTCCTCGTTCCCGGTTACTTTCTGGAAACATGTCTACTTTTTACATTCTTATTTTTATTTATCCACTGTTTCGTGGTGAATGGATAAATATTTTGTTAAACGTTTCGCATCACAAACATTTCAAATGACGTTTATTTATACGTGAGCTTATCCACCGTGTTATTTGACGCTGAAAATGATAATGTTAAATAAAAATAAAAACTAATTTGTTAATTTATTTCACCATTCAATCGTCTAAAGCTCAAAATCTACTTTACGAATGAACAATATTGTACATGTGAGTTTGTCACCAGTCAAACTAATGTGCAAAGCTAACGCCGCTTAAGATCGTTGATGCGCCACAGGAAATGTAACGAGTTACTGAAAAATTAAGTTTGTCACGGTCGATTTAAAAGTAGCGAAACAAAATATAGCAGCGGTCAATAAAGCGAACAAAGTGTTAGGTTTTATAGCTCGGAATTTTGAGTACGAATAGCGCGATATTATAGTTGATCTTTATAAATCATTAGTTAGACCCCATTTGGAGTACGCGATCCAATTTTGGAATCCGCATATGCGAAAAGATATAGGCAAACTCGAAAGAGTTCGAAGACGAGCAGCTAAGATGAATCCGTCGCTTAGGTCAAAGTCGTACGAGGACAGGCTTAAGGAGTAAAAAATTGACTACACTCGAGACTAGGAGGCTAAGGGATGATCTAATCCAGCCACCCAGGGTACCCATTTGTCTGCCAACCCATTTAAAGAGATGACGTTTGAAAGCGGCCAAATCAATTTCTTTTATCTTTACAGTTCAAGATCTTCGATGAAATATTAACGTATATAAGATTAAATACTGAAAATTTTGTCTATGTTATTGCACATGCTCTTAAGTAATATATATATAATATATATATATATATATATATATATATATAGTGTAAAATGGAATTAATATGATTATTTTAATATGATTTGCTAATTATTTGAGTTTTGGTTAAAATGCTGTAAATATAAATACTGATTATTTCGAAACAAGCTTACTGCCAAATTTTAAGAGTAAAAACCCGGATAACGTAATAATAATCATGTAAGTCTTCTCTCTCTCTCTCTCTCTCTCTCTCTCTCTCTTCTCTCTCTCTCATAGTTAAATTAACAATTAACCAAAAGTGCCTTCCCTCTCGAAAAGGAAGAAGTTTAAATAATAAAATTTTTTACGAAATAACTGTTTTGTATAGAGAATATCCAAAAACAGTCGAGCGGTGAGATTAATTAACACATATTAAAACTTAACCGTTACAATATATATATATATATATATATATATATATATATATATATATATATATATATATATATATATATATTAAATTTATATTTTTTATTAAGCAAGGATGCTGAATTGATGTGTTTTAAAAAATTTCCCCAGAATATTCAAATTGACGTCTTGTTTTAGATTTTGTTTGACCTTTATGGTCCGGTGAGGAACCAATGGGGTTCTCTGAAAGGGGGGAATGAAAGAGAGTAATGGGATTCGTTGAAGGTGCTAATCCTTACCTTTCCCTTTAATAGTTCTGCGTGAGGAAGAAACAACGTTAAAGCCTCGTTATTTTTAACTTCGGTTTATGATATGTGTGTGTCATAACCATAACAGAATAATGTTACACGACTTTGTCGATTAGAAAGCATTAAAAATAAGATACAGTCTAACTTCTTCATTCTACCATATCTCAAGAGTTAAAATTTCTCGAATATATATATGACAGAACTCAGAATGGTTCCCTGAGGCTTTTTCATGATACACACAGACCGTGCATGGAACTAGGACCTCTTCTCTTCTGGGAAAATTAAATCCACTTTCTATTTTTTGAATTGAGGTGTTTTACCCGCTCTAGACCTATTATTCCTATTGTTATTTGAACTTTTTCCTTTGTTCTTTGAGTCCGTCGGGAGGATGTTAATAGTAACATTTTTTCCCGAATTTGCAGGTTCCATATTTTGCGTAAGTCCTACAAATGTCCGGGTGGTAGAATTTACATCTGTCTCCAAATATACATTGTCCTCTTTTAAATCAATCTGCAATTATCTTTTATATAATATCTGCATATAATTCCTTCCCCATATTTACTCGTGGTCTTTGGTTTTTGCTCCTTATTGGCTAGTTGTGCTTGTGTCCATCGCTACCCTTATGCTTTGTGTTGTCTTTACACTCTTTGCCGCCTCTGTGTGTGTGTGTGTGTGTGTGTGTGTGTGTGTATTATGCACGAAGGAGGGACCAAGGGCAAATACCGCAAAAGCGATCCTCCCATAGAAGAAAAGAGTCAAAATCGAGGACCGTGGCTTTTGAGATGCCTAGACACTCTGCGTTTGAAAGATGGGAGGTCATGGACAGGAGGAAAGATGGATTGAGGAAGATTGTTCCAGAGTTCTCCGGTTGAGTAGGTGAAAGACTGAAATTACAATTTACACTCTTACGAGAGAGAGAGAGAGAGAGAGAGAGAGAGAGAGAGAGAGAGAGAGAGAGAGAGAGATACAGGTTATGAATAGAGAAATAAAAGCCATAAGTGGACAAAAAGCAAAGATCAAATACAACCAACGAATATAACAACTGGAAATTTTATATTATATATATATATATATATATTGTACGAGAGAGAGACAGAAGAGAATTCGCGATGAGTCTTGTATGAGCTTATTCCTCGTCTCTCTGCTAGAGATAGGCTAACGCAAACAAAAAAAAATTTGTCCAGAAAAGGTGTACAGCGGTCAACTGATAACCCCATGGGTACGCCGCCCCACCTTCTACCCCAAGAGAGAGAGAGAGAGAGCGATGATCGCGTTTTTAATTTAATTATTTTTCGTTTTCAGCACGAGATGTTTGTTGATTTAATTTTATATATATATATATATATATATATATATATATATATATATATATACACATGGCAGAAACACGTAAATTAGAAAGAATTTTCATTCAGGATAATCATATTATAAAGGGCATAGGATGAAGGTTCTAACATAAAGATTCCTTGCATTCCATTTATCCGGTCATGCCGCTGAGTGTGTTTTAGTTTTCCTATGGCTTGTGTAATATCTTCCGGCGTAAAGGTGAAATCCGTTATAGTGGCTCCTTGTGGTTCTTCTTCAAAGAACGCGTTTCTATCGCACCTCAATTTGACAGTTTTGGGTTACTGAAAGATGATTCGTTCTGAGCTATTAATATTTCTGGTACCTCTGTTAGATCATCAGATAAAGCAATGTTCTCATTTTTAATTAAAGGTCTGATAGTCGCATGGTTTTACGACTTTCTTTTTGCGAATATATAGGCATAATATATATACAGGGCGTCCCAAAAAAATGTATACACACTTTAACAGCTGATAGCTCAATTGATGTTTCTTTCTTTCCAAGTTAAACCCATTAGAATTAATAATGGCAGTCAGACTAAGCTTTGAACAAAGGAAATTCATTCTAAAATGCTACTGGAAGTGTGAAAACGCAGTTGAAGTGCAAAGACAGTTTAGGAGGGAGTTTCAAACAGATCCACCAACGCGACTTACCATCACTCGAATTAGAGATAAGTTTGAAGCCGATGGAACTGTTCAGAATGTCCACAAGAAGCGTTCCGGAAGACCACGGACATCGACAAGCCCCACAAAGCAAGAAAGAGTACTGGAAACGTATCACCAAAGTCCAAGAAAATCTGTGCGGCAAGCGAGTCGTGAGGTAGGAATTTCAGAATCGTCTGTCCAACGCATTTTGAAGCGCTGTCAATGGAAAAGTTACATTCCAAGATTAGTCCATGCTATTAATGAAGATGATCCGGACCGAAGAGTGGAGTATTGCGAGTGGTACTTGGCACGATGTGGATGTGGATTGGACGAAGGGGTTTCGTAGAATACCCTCCGCGTTCACCAGACCTCACACCACTAGATTTTTTATGGGGATACTTAAAAGACAAAGTCTACGCTATAAAACCTGCAACAGTCGCTGAATTGAGAGCAGCCATTGAACGAGAATGCACACAAATACCAAACGAAATGTTTCGTGATGTTTGCGATTCCATTGCTTCGTGTTATCAGCAGTGCCTGGACCAGGACGGACGTCAGTTTGAAAACAGGCGTTGACAAAACAATTAAATAATGTCTGTAGATTCTATTATATTTTGAAAATGAAATGTATTTTAATAAACACTGCCTGTATAAGTATTTAAAGTGTGTATACATTTTTTTGGGACGCCCTGTATATATATATATATATATATATATATATATATATATATATATATATATATATAATACAGGGTGTCCGAGAATTATCTGTACAATTTTTGGCTGTTATTAAAAGTCAACCATGAAGTGTAGAAATTCCAGTGTTGTCCCCTTTTACAGAGAATCTCATTAAGTTTTTTCTGATACCAAGTTTTCACAAGTTTTTTAGAAATTCCAGTGTGTCCGAACATTATCTGTACAATTTCATCTTTTAATAAAATTCTTGATAACACACGTAAAATTCTTAAACAAAATTATTTAGAATCTGTATTTTCAAAAGTTTCTTTTATTAAAGTAACGTTGTTACAAACACTCGATACGTGCACCATTAGTGATTCGCAAAACATCCAATCGATACTCCAAATGTTGCCATGTACGCTGCAGCATATCCACATCAATTCGCTCAATAGCAGCTGTGATTCTTGCTTTTAAATCACCAATGTCTGTCACCCGCGTACATTTCTAAAAAACTTGTCAAAACGCGGTATCAGAAAAAACTTAATGAGATTCTCTGTAAAATGGGACAACACTGGAATTTCTACACTTCATGGTTGACTTTTAATAACAGCCAAAAATTGTACAGATAATTCTCGGACACCCTGTGTGTATATATATATATATATATATATATGATACACACAGACAGTGCATGGAACAATGAACTCTTCTGGGATAATAAAATCCACTATAGTCCGAATAAGTAATGGTAAATGACAAATACCATATTTTCTTTTTCATGATGCTAGCCCGACGTGGGCAACGGGTCACTCGCAAAGAGGTCCATAACATAGCTTCCCTCACCAGCTATCTGCAAAACAGACAGGATCCAGCTTTGGGACATGGATCTAGGGTTTAAAGCAGCCTAGCCCTGCTACATTTAGAACCTCAATATAAGCAAAAGACTCGCTGCCTTCACGTCAGATTGAATACATCAAAGAAAAAGGGGTAACTATTATATTTTTAGCCAAAAACCAAAACTTAAACCTCAACTGGCAGAATTGAGCGTCCACTTTTCAAGGCACATAACATGTCCGTTTCAAGATGGGAATGAACTCAGAATGGTCCCCTGAGTTTTTTATGATACACACAGACAGTGCATGGAACAAGGAACTCTTCTGGATAATTAAATCCACTATAGTCCGATAAGTAATGGTAAATGACAAATACCATAGTTTTTCTTTTTCATGATGCTAGCCCGACGTGGGCAACGGGTCACTCGCAAAGAGGTCCCATAAATATAGCTTCCCTCACCAGCTATCTGCAAAACAGACAGGATCCAGCTTTGGGACATGGATCTTTAAACCCTAGATCCATATCCCAAAGCTGGATCCTGTCTGTTTTGCAGATAGCTGGTGAGGGAAGCTATGTTTATGGGACCTCTTTGCGAGTAACCCGTTGCCCACGTCGGGCTAGCATCATGAAAAAGAAAACTATGGTATTTGTCATTTACCATTACTTATTCGGACTATAGTGGATTTAATTATCCCAGAAGAGTTCCTTGTTCCATGCACTGTCTGTGTGTAGCATAAAAAACTCAGGGGACCATTCTGAGTTCATTCCCATATATATATATATATATATATATACACAGTATAATATATATATTAGGGTGGTTCTTACAAATATAAAAAAATTTCGATATTAAATTTTCCAGGCTCCCAACCCATAATTAGGTACTCTTGCATAAATGAACTTATCTCATAGGGTTGCGCAAGCTTAATAAAGTTTTGTATTTCTTGGGTAAATTTTTAAAATTTTATCAAACGGAAACTAAAATAAAGGATGACTAATAAAACAATATAAATGATGAATGCTTTAAGAAAATAAACATAAATAATCTTCGCGGTATCTCAAATATGCTACCAAAATTTAAATAAATCTCCATGTAAAGTAGTGTTCTTTCCAAAAAACATAACATCCCAAAACATGATAAGCAAAAACAATATATTCTTCATGTTACAAGAAATAAAAACAAAATATTTTTAATTTTACAAGAAACCAAAGCAACATATTTTTCATATTACAAAAAAAGTATTATTGAATATTGAACTCAAGTGTGCATTTTCTGCTGTCAGGATATTTTCGACGATGATTAGCGACAACCTGCATCAGATACTGCAGTTGCTCCTCGTCGTGAGTTAATCGTCAATTAAACTGTTCAATGAGGGCCACTGCTCGTTCAGCATTATCATTAACAACTTTTATACCTTTCACAATGCTACATGCATATTTGTAACTATCATGAACAGTCCAGAATACAGGATCTTCATTAAGGAATTCGACTGAAATGTCCAAACTTCTGAAAAACTTAACTGAGTTTTTCGATGTTATGTCAACAAGGCTGACCTGAGCATTATGTGGAAGCTCGATCCGCTTTGGACAATCGTCACTTCCTTCTTTGGTCCTCATGGCCTGAACCATCTCACGCTTAACGCTTACAGGAACGTCTTCGTCGAGTAATGCAAGAGGCAGCATTTCCTCTTTCAGATACCAGAGATGTGAGCTGAATTTTCTAATGGCAACTTCTGCGATGATCTTATTTGGGTATCTTTGAAGTTTCTCAAGGAGAATAAGGTCTTCATGCGGAGCAGATACAAAAACAGAAGCACGAAACCATTCTCTCATGTACTGTACATTCGGACAGCAAAGAAAGAAATTTCGTTTAGGGCCCTTTCTTCTTTGGTAGTTAGTTGAAATTGACTCCGAAACAACCATACCTTGATGGAGTAGAGAACCTTAGCCATCCATCGGGCGTGATGCATAGCTCCTGGAGTTTTAAAGCGAATTTCTTTTCCATCCCAAGAGTTATGGCCCAAGAAAAGAAGTGCCAGCTGCAGGAATTCTTTGTAATCATCTCGAACTCTTCCTAGCATCTTGCAAACAAAAGTTAATGACCTCTTCTCTTCGTTGTCGATGTCATCTGCAGCCGTCTTATATCTGGACTGATCAATTTGAGGCCAAAACTTCTTGAAGCGCATGAATAAAGGTACTTGAGGGCCAGAAAGTGCTCCAAAATAAGACCCGAAAACAGCTCCAAACACCAATTCCATAATATGATGACGGCATGGAAAATGCGGCAGGTTTTTCCCTAGTTTTTGCTCGAGAAGAAAGCAAGTTCCTACGCGATGGCCAGTATTTGAAGCGGTAGTGTCAAAACTCATCCCAACAACGGACTGCTGAAGCCCCCACTTTCGGAGCTGGTTCACAATAGCTTGAGATTGCTCTTCTCCTGTTCCGGAAGAGAGTTTTGGAACACCAAGGAGCTGACGCGTCTCTTTGTTGGAGACTAAGACAGGGAGACGATGAACGTTGGCTTGACCAGTGAGGTCCGGGAGAATTTTTCCATCCCAATGAACAATGATAGGACAGTCAGTGTTGAACTCTTCCATTATGTGTTCAACCGTTAAAGAGCGATGCTGCTGTCTATACCGCCTCACACTAGAACGGTTAATAACTAGCTCCAATACGTCATGACCAAGTCCCTGTGCAGTAGCTGCCAACACGAAGGCTGCTGAGCGATCACTAACATTCGTGCGATCAAGGGTTGATGCTAGATTAGGAGTCATGATAGCGTTCGTTGCACGTCGACGCTTTGGATGTGAAGAACCACCTGATACTGCACCGAATTCTTCCTTCTCTGTACCCGATTCCTCGGCATCACTGGAAACACTACTGTTATTTTCACTAGAAGAGCTTTCCAAATGTGCAGTTGAGGGTTTTGGTTTGTCCCGGGAAGCCACAGCAGCCTGATATTCCGCATATTTGAGCCTCCGCTTGATAGCCGCTTCCTCCTTCCGAACAAGGACCATATCAATCCCAGCCATAGATCCTTTGGGACCAGGTTCTCTTTGAGCCAACAAGGAAGCTCGATCTTCAGGAAGTTTTATCATGGCAAGTGCGTTTTCATGAGCGATATCAAAAAGGTTTTTTGATTCTCTCGTGAATTCCTCTTCGTTCTTTATCTGCATTTCTGACCTCCTCTTCATGCTTTTCTTTAGTCTCTGCCACTTAACAAATAATTTATTTAACTTTTCCATTGAGTGGTCTGTGCGTTTGATAGGAATTCGCGCTCGATTCCAAAACTTTTCTACGTCCAGAAGTACCTCTTTCAAACTATTTTTTACAGTTCTTTTTTCATTTTGGTGAAGATGAAGGAATACTGATAACACTTCACCATTCGAAGGCAATTTATAAGTTTGTCCTGCCAGTGCTCCATTAGAAATGGGGGCCGCTCGAGTGTTAGGTTTAATCTTTGACATTGTGAAAACTATTTAATAACGCTGAAATGAATAAAAATTCAGATTAGATAACTCACACAATAAAAGTCAATAACCAAATAATGATCTCCGACTCATAAATGTTGATATTAATACATCTACAACATAAACAAAACTCCCATGATAATCCACAAATATTCACTTTACCATGAGAATGGAATGCTTACTGAATTTACACGTGACTTATTAGTGATGTACTTTCGATTAAGTAAATATCATACAATACTGAATATGATGCCATTATATAATTATGAAATTAATAAATGATGACTTAGGTTTACGAAATGTTCATCACTATTAATAAGTGCAAGAATGAATTTTAATTTTTGAAATGTTTATATATTACTTGGTTACAGTATGTTCATTGAACTAAATGTAATAAAAATAACTATAAATAATGACATTGATAAAATAAATAACATATGTAATGTTTTAACTTGAACACGTTCATTAACCGCTACATGAAAAAACAAGAATTCAGTTTCCGACAGAACCGAACACACTAACGCACCAGAACAGACTGGGGCTCTTTTGTTGGGAAGTGCAACGGCTTTGCGCGACTCCTTATAATAGAAGTAGGTTCACAAATATTCTTCGTGTCTTTAGTATAGGTGTACAATCTTTTCTCGGGTTGGGAGTGTGACAATTCAAAAGTTCATTTTTAAGGACCACCCTAATATATATATATATATATATATATATATATATATATACAGTAGACAATTCTAAAAAATTCAATGTACATGTTAATTGAAATAGAGAAAAATGAAATAGAGAAATTATTTTTGTAAAATTACGGCTAGTGTGAGTTACGTTAGCATGTCTCAGCGACTTTCTTTTTGCGAATATATATATATATATACATTTAGGATAAAAACGAAGACGTAGAGCAAAAAAGTCATTATATTTGGCTGCACAAGGGGCAAATGCACAAGGGGCAAGGAAAAACAGAGAACATAAAAATTGTCCTGGCTAATATTCAAGGAATAAGACCAAACCAATCACTCAATAAGGTTTCGTACCTGAAAGGATTTATGGACGAAACAAGAGCGGACATCGCATGCCTCACAGAAACTCATCTTAAAGATTGCCAAGGAAATTGTGAAAACTGCGAACATTGTATTGATAAGAAAGAGATAAATATAGAGGGCTTCAACTTACTAAGAGCGGATAGAACGACGCGACGGAAAGGTGGCTGTGCCATATATTTACAGGAAGGTCATATGACAGAGACGATAATAAGTAAATCAAACAGCTATGTGGAACTCCTAGCAGTGAAAATAGAAAAACTAAACTTGATAGTAATAGTCATCTATAGACCTCCAAGCACCCCAACCGAAAAATTCTCGGAGGCCATTGATGACATTAGAAAGCTAATAAAGGCCATAAACCCTCCATCCCCCAATATAATGATCTGCGGAGACTTTAACTTCCCATTTATAAAATACAAAAAGGTGAATAGGAATATATATATATATTCACCAGGACAAGGGGGGCACAAGAGAAGATCAGGAACAAGCAAAATGTTGATGGCTCTCACAAACGAGTTTATGCTGACACAGGAGATAACAGAAAATACCAGAAAAAATAACTGCCTGGATCTGGTATTCACGAATAACACGAACTTGATTGCTGATATAAAAATAACCCCAACCATTATCTCAGACCACAACTTAATCGAGATATCAACAAATATGACGGCAGCATTAAAAGACAATACACATATTGTGGAAAGAAGTAAATTCGGGGCCTTTAACTTAAACTCGAAGACTATAAATTGGGAAGCAATCAGATCGCACATGGCCCAAATAGAATGGAGAACAATTTTCGAGAATAAAACAACTGAAGAAATGCTAACAACCTTGGAGGAAAACACGCTGAGAATTTTAGAAAAATATGCTCCGAAATCACAGCCAAAAGGAAAGAGGAGCTGGCTAGAAAGGCAAAAGAGAAGACTATTCCGCAAAAGAAAGAGAGTGGAGGCGAAGTTAGGAAACTGCGGAGATAATGACAGGAAAACAATAAAAGAAAAACTGGAGGGTATCGATAGGGAAATACAAGCCCTGATTAAGGCCCATACAGAGAGGGAAGAGGAAAAGGCGGTAGAAGCAATAAAGGAAAATCCAAAATACTTCTATAGCTATGTAAAAAGGAAAACAAAAACGCGCGCCGCTATTGGGCCCTTAAGGACGGGAAATAATGAACTAACCGACGATCCAAAAGAAATATCTGATACATTGAGAGCTCAATATGAATCAGTTTTCAGTACCCCAAAAAGTGACAAAGCGATACCTGACATAAATGCATTCTTTGAAGAAGAATTGCAAGGAGAGTACAGTATATAACAGACTTTGATTTTACACCAGAAGATGTAGCGAGAGCTATAGGACAAATGAAACTACATTCAGCTGCAGGTCCGGACAATTGGAACGCATTATTGATTAAAAACTGTAAAATGAAATAGCTACACCTTTATACTGATATGGAGAGATCCCTAGACACTGGGGAAATACCGAGCATCTTGAAAAGAGCAACATTGTCCCTATATATAAAGGAGGGGACAGATCTCAAGCAAAGAACTATAGACCAGTGTCATTGACGTCCCACCTCACCAAAGTATTTGAAAGAATAGTTAGAGAGAAAATTTATGATTTCCTGGAGACACGGGAAAGATTCAACGAAAATCAGCGTGGATTCCGATCAGGTAGATCATGCCTATCACAACTAATAGAGCACTACAACAACATCCTAGATGCATTGGAAGGCAATGACAACTACGATGTTATATACACAGATTTTGCTAAAGCTTTCGATAAATGTGACCATGGTATAATCGCACATAAAATTAAAGACATGGGAATAACAGGCAAAGTGGGAAAATGGATCTACAACTTCCTTAGTGATCGTCTGCAGGTCGTCAAAATTCAAGGTATATCATCATCAGAATCGGAAGTACGCAGCTCAGTACCACAAGGGACAGTACTGGCCCCACTCCTGTTCATTATCATCAGTGGTGTAGTGCTAAATAAAGAAGTGAGGGAACGCATTTTGAAAGTGTTACTCAGATGCCTGGGGGACAATGGCGAGCGCGGCGAGCCCATACAGCTGGGGTCCGGGGGCACTGTAAGCCCCACGGGAAATCTTTTGAAATCTGACCAATTTCAGGGATATTTTGAGGTCATATGCACTGGATATTAGGATATATTCCAAGGTTGAAGATGCAGTATTTCCAGTGTCATTAGATGTACGACATCCAGTACGATCAATAAAAATAGCTAACAACTGGAATGATTAACTAAAAAAAAGTTAACAACTGGTACGCCGTGGTGACTGTTTCACCAGGTCTTTATAGGCTAGCATTGCCTCAGTCGAAGCTAAAAGAAATGAAGCAGTTAATGATTCTTTCTCATATTTCTTCTAGGGGTGGGAATTAAAATTTCATGACGTTAGAGATTTGTAAGTTCGGATTTATTTGAAAAAGTGAGGGAACGCCGTTCCGTCTACCAAAAAAAGTAAGGGAACGCCGTTCCCACGCGTTCCCACAGCACTACACCACTGATTATCATGCTAACAGACATAGACAGCGGAGTAAACAGCAATAGTATAGTAACATCCTTTGCAGACGATACAAAGATCAGCAGAAAAATCAGCGATGTACATGACGTGGAGGCCTTGCAGAGGGACACGAACAAAATATACAAATGGTCAGAAGACAACAACATGTCATTCAACGCCGAGAAATTTCAGCTCTTGAGATATGGTAGAAAAGAAGAACTTAAACAGACTGCATATTATGCTCCAGATAGACAGGAAATTCAGAAAAGCATGAAAGCGATTGATCTCGGGATAATAATGACAGATGATGCGAAATTCGAAACACAAAATCAGATAGCGATAAATAAAGCAAAAAGAGTCGCCGGACAGGTTCTAAGAACGTTCAAAAGAAGGGACAGGACAGTAATGATTCCCCTGCTAAAAACACTGATTATACCAAAACTTGAATACTGCTCAGTTTTGACGTCCCCATATAAAAAGGAAGAAACTAATAAACTAGAAGAAACGCAAAGGCATTTCACAGCCATGATTGATGGTTGCAAAGAACTCAACTACTGGGAAAGACTAAGTAAACTAAATCTGTACTCACTGGAAAGAAGAAGAGAGAGGTACATCATAATCTACATATGGAAAATGATCGAAAAACTGGTACCAAACTTAAAACTAAACCCAATTACCATTCAAACAACACTGGAAAATAGGAAAGGCAGAATGTGTAGTGTTCCCAAATTAAAGGAACGACAAGGGACCTCCTCAACCCTGAAGGAAAATAGCTTGGTTGTCACGGGGCCAAGACTTTTCAACCAGCTTCCTAAGGACCTCAGAAACGTAACGGGGGTCAAAGTTGAAGTCTTCAAGAAAAGACTGGATGCCTGGCTCAGGACAGTATCAGATGAGCCGGGCGTGCCTGACTATGTACGGTGGAGAGCGCAAGAAAGCAACTCGCTCCTCCACCATGCCAGACCTAGAGGCGGGGCCACCAGCTTGACCTCCGTGTGAAGAGAGACCAACGCACGAAACAACATAAGGTTCATAAGGTAAGGTAGTAGAGAATTCTAAGAAACTCAATGTACATGTTAATTGAAATAGAGAAAATTGAAATAAAGAAATTATTTTTGTAAAACTACGGCTAGTGTGAGTTACGTTAGCATATCTCAGAGACTTTCCTTTTGCGAATATATAGGTATAATATATATATATATAACGTAAAGAACGACGCTTGTATAAGAGATATTCCGCGCAAAACGAGAGAGAGAGAACGAAACAAATGAAAAAATGAGGTGACCACCCGGGAATCGAACCCGGGATCTTCTGATTGCCGGTCAGATGCGATACCATTACACCATGGGCCTCACTCTTCCAAATGCCGTAATTCTTCTACATACTCGCAGAAACCAATGCCCCAAGGGGGCACCTCCCGCATGCCGTAACATTATATACATTTAACTGCAAAGAACACGCAGTATAAACAACGTAAAGAACGACGCTTGTATAGGAGATATTCCGCGCAAGACGAGAGAGAGAGAACGAAACAAATGAAAAAATGAGGTAACCCCCGGGAATCGAACCCGGGATCTTCCGATTGCCGGTCAGATGCGATACCATTACACCATGGGCCTCACTCTTCCAAATGCCGTAATTCTTCTACGCGGAATATCTCCTATACAAGCGTCGTTCTTTACGTTGTTTATACTGCGTGTTCGTTGCAGTTAAATGTATATAATGTTACGGCATGCGCGAGGTGCCCCCTTGGGGCATTGGTTTCTGCGAGTATGTAGAAGAATTACGGCATTTGGAAGAGTGAGGCCCATGGTGTAATGGTATCGCATCTGACCGGCAATCGGAAGATCCCGGGTTCGATTCCCGGGTGGTTACCTCATTTTTTCATTTGTTTCGTTCTCTCTCTCTCGTCTTGCGCGGAATATCTCCTATACAAGCGTCGTTGTTTATACTGCGTGTTCTTTGCAGTTAATATATATATATATATATATATATATATACACACACTTTATATATATATAATAGAGAATTCTAAGAAATTCAATGTACATGTTAATTGAAATAGAGAAAATTGTAATAGAGAAATTATTTTTGTAAAATTACGGCTAGTGTGATTTACGTTAGCATGTCTCAGGTTTTAGAGCACATATTTGCGTCATCTGCAAACTGTCATAAAACATGGTCAATAGAACGCAGGTAAAGGCGTGGAGGGGGGGGGGGCACCAACACGGATATTCTTTTGTATGAAGTAAAGAGGAACACCTCTTCTAAAATTGTCTTCCTGACCATAGATTGAACGCGCCTTTACCTGTACATTTCCAAGATTTCCAAAATTGAAATTTATATTTAATTTGAGCATTTATTGAGTTGTTCAGAATAGGATGTTTTATATATATATATATATATATATATATCATTAGTAGTGGTAATCTATACTATAATAAGAGAGCTGTCCGTCTGTCCGTCTGTCCGTCACACTTTCAGAAATTGTGAGAAAAAATTGTGAGAAAAAAATTCAGAAATTGTAAAAAAAATTCAGAAATTGTATTACGGGCGGCAATGTGAAGCTCAAGATTTTCATGACTGTGTTCTTTTCTGTAGTTTAGCAATGGGGGAAGGGTGGGGGTGGAGGTAATGGGGGATGGGTGGGGTAATGGGAGGGGTGGGGGTAATGGGGGAGGGGTTAGCCCCCAAGTTGCATGAATGGGGGTGAGGACGTTTTGGGAGATACCAGATTCAGAAATGTTGACACAATGTGAAGCTCAAAATTTTCACGGCTGGGTTCTTTTTTTGTAGTTTAGCCTGTCTAACCGTCAGCGAAGCGGCGGGAACTGTACTAGTAATAATAATAATAGTAATAATTTCACGCTTACTTAGGGGTATGGGGTCAATCGCAGAATAGGCACCTGATGTACCTCAATCCCAGATGAACCACCTGCGTTCAACCTCAATCCCAGAATAGGCACCTTGCAAGGAATTAAATAAAAAAAACCTGATGATTACAAAATTTATTGTTTATACAAAGTTTATTACAAATGTAATAAAGGCAAAGTTATAAAAGGTTTAAAGTGGTTTAATGAATAAAGAAAAATTATTTCTGAAATAGAAATCGAATAATATTATTAATAAAATATTAAATGTGAAAATCAGGTAAAAATCAAACTGGTAAGAATAGCAAAACTAACCAAAAAAGCAGAAGATATAGCAAAAGATTAGGTTAGGTTAGGTTAGGTTAGAGTTGATTTTTTCAAATATTGATAAAAACAATGAAATTATATCTCTAAAAACTGTTTTTATTTTTTTCTCCTCAATCCCAGATTAAGCACCTGTGTTTTGCCTCAATCCCAGATTAAGCACCTAAAAATGATTTCAGGTGCCTATTCTGGGATTGATCCGGGGTATGATTATATAAGCCAACTGGGTGATTAAGCCAACATTAATATATATATATATATATATATATATATATATAGGGTGTCCCAAAAAAAACTATATACTCTTTATAGCATCAAATATTTTATAATTTAAAAAAACAAAAACAATATATTGTTATAGCAATTGCCAATGAAAGGTAAATTAGTAATCTAAGTGATCAAAATGTTATAGCGAGTTGTTTGCATATAAAATTTAATTAACTACGTCAAGTGCTCAAAATGTTCTCCGGCGGCATGAATGCACTTTCAATACAACAAAATCGTGTGGTCTGATGAAGCTACCTTCAAGCTGAATGGCACAGTAAATCGACACAACTGCAGGTACTGGTCACTTGATAATCCACACGTTTATGTGGATAAACATGTTAATTTACCAGGATTAACAGCATGGTGTGGTTTATCATCCAGGGGTTTGGTTGGACCATTTTTCTTTAATGGGACAGTTACCGGTGCCGCATATCTCGACATGCTGCGGACAGAAATTATACCTGCAGTTCGGAAGTTGTTTGGAAACGACGACTTTTACTTTCAACAAGATGGAGCCCCCCCCCTCATTATCATTGTGATGTCAGAAGGTACCTCGATGAAACGTTGCCTAACCGTTGGATGGACGAAGAGGAAGCGTTGAGTATCCTCCACGTTCACCGAACTTGACTCAACTTGATTTTTACTTGTGGGGCTACCTGAAGGATGCAGTTTATGGTACAAGACCTGCAACACTCGAACACCTTAAGGATGCAATTAGGGAAAAGTGCGGGACCATCACTGCATCCACACTAGTCCATGTCTGCGAATCAGTTAGTCGACGCATTCAAAAGTGCATTCATGCCGCCGGAGAACATTTTGAGCACTTGGCGTAGTTAATTAAATTTTATATGCAAACAACTCGCTATAACATTTTGATAACTTAGATTACTAATTTACCTTTCATTGACAATTGCTATAACAATATATTGTTTTCTTTTTTTAAATTATAAAATATATGATGCTATAAAGAGTATATAGTTTTTTTGGGACACCCTGTATATATGTATATATATATATATATATAATATATATATACTCAGACGGATTTTGAGAGGTTGGCGGTTGGGAGGGATGGGGTAATCGTACGCTGCTATATTCGCGTTCCTGGCAAATTTTCCGTCCGTTTTTGTACAAATCCGTTTTGCGTCAAAACGGATATCTGAAGGATATTGATTTGAAATGTTTTGCAGTAAAGATGCATGGGGCCTGAAAGTGTTTTAATGGCTCTGAAACATATATATATATAATATATATATATATATATATATATATATATATATATATATATAGCACACCGGACAAAAAATTAGTCACCCCTAATAGCACCGATAGTAGGAAGTTCAAGGTCACACAGAGGGCGCTGATGTAGCATTGGTAAGTGACAAGTAGCGGTGACGTAGCACACAGGATCAGATCTGTTTCGTGAGGTGGTGAAGAACAAAGTGTGTGTTGGATATAATCTGCAAAATGGGTCGTGAGGCAGACGTTACTCAGTGGCAAAAAGGAGCCATCATGTTTGGCAGAGCCCACGGACACAAAATGTCTGAAGTAGCCCAATTTGTTGGTGTGTCAACGCGTACTGTCCAGCGAGTTTACAAAGAGTGGTGTAGTTCGCAATCAACTGACAATCGACGGCGTAACTGTGGCCGGAAAACAATTCTCGACAATAGGGGCCGCCGCCATGTTTCTCGTCTAGTAACTGCAAATCGTTTTCAAACCAGAGAACAATTGCTCCAAGAAACCAATGAGGTTCTCCAGCGACCAATTTCCGAACGGACATTGCGACGAGAACTGCATGCGATGGACATCTGGAGCAGGGTACCACGGAAGAGGCCGCTGTTAACAGCAAGTCACAAATTGGCACGTTATAAATGGGCTCAGAGGCACAAAAACTGGACTGCGGCAGATTGGAAACGTGTAATTTGGTCCGATGAGTCCCGTTTTTGTTTGTTCTCCAATGATGGGAGGCGACGAGTACATCGCAGGTCCAATGAAGCCTTTAATCCTGAATGCGTCGAAGGTGTTGTTCAGGCTGGAAACAGAAAGTGAAGTGCAGGAATAGACACCCACGGACTCTGGCGGAACTTCGGGACCGGCTGATGAACGAGTGGCAGCAAATCGATGTTCAGTACATGCACAACCTCGTAGAGTCTCTGCCTCGCCGGATTCGTGCGGTTATCAAGGCCAGAGGCGCCGTCACACGTTATTAGGTACATTCTGAGAGGGGTGACTAATTTTTTGTCCGGTGTGCTTATATACTGAAATATTTCGTATGGCAATTTTTAAGATATAGTACTTAAAACTGTGTTTGTAGTATGGCCTTGTAATTTGTACATATTCTCTGAGCAATTAAGAATTTAAATTTGACTACTGTTGGGCCTAAATGTCAATGAAGGTCCTCGTTCCCGGTTACTTTGTGGAAACATGTCTACTTTTTACATTCTTATTTTTATTTATCCACTGTTTCTCAAAACACATTTATTGGCTTCGATTACGATCTAGAATTTAATTAATTTGATTAAATTTAGAATTTAAGTAATTAATTTGAATAAGTTTATATTTATAATTTCTTTTATGCTGACCGTAATGTGGGGTGGGGGATTTAAAATAAATAGGTCAATAAAAGTAAGTTGTCTTTTTTTTTTCTTGTAAATTTCTAAAATTAGTGATGACCCCCGTTGAAATAACGATGTAATTTGTAGTTTCAATTGGAAACGAAAAATTATAGGATTTGTGTAAATTTCAAACCATACTGAGTTTTCTGATGAAGGAGAGAGCGGCCTCTCAGAATGTAATTTGTGAAACGTTAAATTTCATAGGAATCAAACTCGCAATTTTATATGAACTTTTTTAAATTCTGAGGCTATTTTTAGACGGCATATAAATATCGAACGTGGAAACAGGGCCTGAGCATCGAACATGCGAGTATAGGACAGCGTATCAGTTAAACGGTGAGGTGAAGGTTAGGTTTGCCCCTTTGGGGGTGAAGGTATATATATATATATATATATATATATATATATATATATATATTTTACCGTACGAGATGGGTACTATCAATGTGCTGATTATTATGTAATGAAATTATAAGTGAAAGGGTGCGATTATTAAACATATTTGTCGTGTTTTTCGTGAAAATAGTATGTGCGATCTGTTCAGGAATTTTGTATAAACATTTTCTTGTTCTTTCTATGCTGTCCTGATAGTTGCTGTATAATTATATAAATAACTGTTTCGATTGTAAAGCGAACTTTGATGATGAATCGTTGGAATAGATTGTGAACTTGAAATTTGTGTAGCCAATATTAAGAAAATTGTCCGTTATTTTTGGCCCATTACAGAATTGTTGCAGGTTGTAAATTCGATAATTGCGTGAAATGTTATTTATGCAAATATTGTGAAAATTATAGTTTTTGATTTTTATAAAATGATGCAAAATATCTGATGTGTGGAATTTGTCTTTCTAATGATTTCTTCTCTATCTAACTTGAATTTTGTTAACGAAATAAAAAAGTTGCAAAATAAATAACTTTGTTGAATAAACAAATAGATTTGTTAAACGATATTAATAAGTTTTCCTAGTGAATTTCAAATTACAATAAATTATGATAGAGGAACGAGGAAAGAAAATAAAGAAATAACGAATTAAAATAAATGCTGATATTTAGCAACTCTCCCTAATAAGGAACACCTGAACAATTAAAATGCTATCTGACAACTCGGCAGCCAAATGGTTGAATTTAAGGAATAATTAAATAAATATTGCCATCTGGCATCTCAGCCTTCTAGGCTGATTAATATATGAATTAAATTAATAAATGACGAATCTGGCAACTCAGTCTTCTATGTTAATTAATATATGAATTAATTTAATAATTATTGCTATCTGGCAACTCAGCAGGCAATTGGCTGAATAATATAAGGAATAAATAATTAATTATTGCTATCTGGCAACTCAGCCTTCTAGGCTGATTAATATATGAATTAAATTAATAAATGACGAATCTGGCAACTCAGCAGGCGATTGGCTGAATAATGTAAGGAATAAATAAATAATTATTGCTATCTGGCAACTGGCTGAAGGAATAATTAAACACATGGCGCTCTCTGGCAACTCAGCCATCTGGCTGTTTGGCACCCTATAAGAGGCGGTGGTTGGCTGAAGAACTCCAGATGAGCTCGGCTAACAGCCGAGTGAACACCCAACTCTGGGTTCCCACCTCTGGGTCTCTCTCTCTCTCTCTCTGCCCCTTTGGGGGGTTCAGCTTGGGGGAGAACTCCGCCTCCAAGTTGCATACCCCTTTCAATCCCACTTCTTTGGGTTTGGCAACAAAGGTTGGCACTCCCCTTTGGGGGGATCAGCTTGGGGGATAACTTCAAGTTGTATACCCCTTGCAACACCATTTTGGGGATGGCAACAAAGGGGGGGCTGGGAATTTTTTCTTTTCTCTTTTTTCTTTTTATCTTTTTTCTTTTTTCTTTTTTGTAACAAAAGGTGGTGGTGGTTGGCACTCTTGCAACAAACGGGGGTGGGGGTTGGCACTCTTGCAACATTACGTAATATTGAATTGCAACTTGCACTCAAGCATTTTGCGGCTATACTACTTGCGTGTAATACATAAATCTTACTCTAGTAATAGTATAATATTCTATAACACAAATATAACATATCTGCATAAAGATAATCTGCTCAGGATAGGGCAAGGCATACACACGTACAGAAGGCAGCATCACCTCCTCCATGATCTGATCTCTATATATTGATCTGCCGTAAACCTCCCGTGGATCTCAGTCAGCTCTCCTAGTCCTTGCAGGTGCATTCATCCCCACACATTCGCCGTCACGTGCCCACTCCGTGCCACTTTGTAAATATTTTGGCGGGCAAATCTCGTGTTGTTCCGTCGCCAACACCGAAGACGGCTGTGAGTTATAGACGCAAACGTCTTCTCGTCAGAGAAGATAATGCTGCTCCTGTATGCGAGATCATCATTTATGCTGGCGAGCAAACAAGAGCTTGGCCTGACGATGTCGTTCCTCGATCCTCTCTTTTTTGGCAGGAGTACGGTGGTGATATTCTGCTTCATGCAACCGTCTCCTTACGGTGTCCACTGACACGCCCAAATGTAGTGTCTCCAGGATGGCAACTGCGTTGTTGATAGGATTGTTTTGCACTTCGTTAATTGTTCTCCGGTCTTCTTCTGGGATGGTCTTTCTTGGTGCCCCACACTTAGGACAATCTAGCAGATTCCCAGTCTCCTGCACCTCTGCACCCAACGTCGAACAATAGGCTTTTCCGTGAGACTCACGGATTTTAAGTCTCAAACTCCCTTATGTGGGATATGTTTCCAGTTATTAAAATCAGGCAAAGGCAAAATGAGGCAAAATCTCACGAATTTTCATACTACAAAGTTGGCGTCTCTGGACTGTTATATGTTGTTGGACTCGGTTGTCCCCCCTCCACCCCACCTTCCCCAGTTGAGATACCTTGACTAACACTGCGGCGTTACCACATGTATGGAGTCGCCTGTGAGGCGAGGAACATTACATATGCGGGCAACTCTACACTGCATATAAATTAAATTAATTAAATTGACAATAATAATATTAGATCTACTCCACAACGGTTAATTGTTTTAAACAATGCAAATGACATCTCGTTCCTCTTTGTCCTTCATCCCATTCATGTTGTTAATGACCAACACAAATTAAATTGTTCATTTGTTTTACAGCTCTGCTTCATCCGTTTTCTCTCTCTGAATATTATTTCAAGGGAAAAAAGGCTTTAAATTTACACTTTATTAAAGGGAAAAATCAATTTTTTGCTGTAAATTAAATGAATACTGAAAAAACACCCAATATATTTAAATTTGATTGATATTATTTTATATTAGTTTTATGAAAATGCAATATGTCTATGATACTTTGTTTATTTATTTTTCGAGTTAATAATTAGCGAGGAGGGCTAACTATTAATTTTTGTATTTATCATGGCTTCCGATGTGTAGCTAAAATTTTTGATGGCTACATTCTTTTCTAAATTTATTCACCAACTTGATTTTCTTCATTATTATTATTACGGGCGGCAATGTGAAGCTCAAGATTTTCATGACTGCGTTCTTTTCTATAGTTTTATTGACCAAATAATTGAACCAACAGTAATGGGGGGGGGTGCCGCCCGCAGGCCCCGCCATTACTGTCGGTTCAATTATTTGGTCAATAAAACTATAGTCATAAAAATCTTAAGCTTCACAAATCTTGACACAATGTAAGTATATTTTCGTTCGTTACTCATCACACCCATCCACCATACGAAGTTTGGTCAAAATCAGTCCAGAAACGTAAACGTTTTCTCTGCGGACAGACGGACAGGCAGACAGACACATTTATGGTGTACTCGCTGAGGTACCCAGCGTTGCCCGGGATAAATTTCACATTAGATCCCCAGTTTAAATAAAATAAAGTTTAAGACAAAAGGCTGAATTTGATTAACATGATTTATCTTATCCCGTGCCAAATTTGGTAGCTCTAGGTCAAACGGTTTGAAGTCGTCCTAAAAAATAATTATATGTGAAGCTCAAGATTTTCATGACTGTGTCCTAAAAAATAATTATATGTGAAACTCAAGATTTTCATGACTGTGTTCTTTTCTATAGTTTTATTGACCAAATAATCAAAATTTTCACGGCTGCGTTCTTTTCTGTAGTTTAATCACGGTTACCCCCATTACCCTTCCATCCCCACTCTCCCATTACCCCCCTACACACACAAAAGTAAAAAAGCCATTACTCTCATTACCCCCACCCCTCTCCTAATTACCCCACCCCCTCTCACCCAATTATCCCACCCCTTCTCCCCATTATACTGCTACCTGCCCTCGGGGTGGGTAGCAGTATATATATCAGTACCCGGCGTTGCAGACAAACAGACAGGCTGACCGACTCTGTGTTGACATTCTTCATCCCATAAGAGGTTCCCGTGCCAAATTTGGTAGTTCTAGGTCAAACGGTTTGCGCTTGCATAAAGGACAGACAAACAAACAAACAAACACCTGCGGTGCTGGGGCCTTCAAACCTGCAGCAACAAATTTTTTTTATTATTATTACGGACGGCATTGTGTAGCTTGAGATTTTCATGATTGTGTTGTTTTCTATAGTTTTATTGACTAAGTTGTTGTTTAGCCGATCAGCCCACCCTGAACGAGCAAGCCGGCGACACACAGGTAACCGATCGCCCTCTCCGAAGTGGACCAGAGGTTCAGTGCACTAGTGATGTTGTGTTGTGTTCGTTGTTGTGCTAGAGCGGTACAGTCTGTCATAATGCGTTCAATTGTTTGTGGTGTGTCCTGACACAAGTGGCAAGTGTCGTCTGTGGAGTTGTCTAGTCTGTGTTTATATGTAAGTAAGTTGGGGTGATGTCCATTTCGGAATCGGACTAACTTAACTCGATCCGATCTGTTCAGGCTGATCTCTGACCTGTTGATGGGTGGTGGCTTCGCACCTACGACGGCATTCGGACCGAGTCGCGTCAGTGCTTTGTGGGTTTGTGTTTTCTGTACTGTGTGATGTCTGTGGGGCGTGGTATGGAATGGAGTGTTTGGTTATAATGTCTCTCTGGTGTTACCTTAATGGTGCGAGGTGTCGGTGCATGATTGTACATGTAGTGGCAAGGGTGTTGTGGGTTAGTTGTCGCTGCTGCCATGAATTGTGTTCCCACATGTTGAAATGTTCCCTAACTTTCAGTATTTTTGTTTCTGTGTGCAGGTGTTCTATTGGGTTTCTTTGAGTACATCCTGTAATGATACGAAGTGCGTTGTTTTGTATTGTCTGTAAGGTTTTATGTGTATGTTTGAGATAATGGGTGCCCAGCATGGGCTAGCATAGTCCATAACTGAGCGAATATATTGTTTGTATATGAGTGATGTTGTTTCCTACTGGTGTCCAAAGTTTGTGCCTGTTACTACCCTAAGCGTGTTAAGTCTTGACGTACATTTGTTTTTAATGTCCTGAATGTGGTTTGCAAAAGATAATGATGTGTTGTATGTGACCCCAAGTATTTTGGTCCTGTGAGTGTGTGGAATGTTGGTGTTGTTTAGTTTAAGCTGTGGAGTTATCTGGTGTTCTTTTGTATTGCTTGTAAACAAGGTGATGGTTGATTTTGTGGGCGCTACTTTGAGTCTATTGTGTGTGAGCCATTCTTGTATACTGTTTATGTATGTTTGTAGGTTATTTGTAGCGGTGTCGATGTTGTTGTGGGTGGATGTTAGAGTGATGTCATCTGCATATGATGATAAGGTAAGCTTGTTATTTATGGGTGTTGGAATGTCATGCATGTATAAGTTGAACAGTGTTGGTGAAAGAACAGAGCCTTGAGGGACCCGTTCGGAAAAAGCTTGTTTTTGGATGATTTGCCATTAAATGTGAGATGCGAGTATCTTCCCGAAAGGTAGATGCTCAGCCATCTTTTAGTGTTATTGTGCATGTTTGAATTGAGTATTTTGTTTATGAGAGGGAAGCGTGGGATAGCATCAAATGCTTTACTAATGTCTATTGCTAATAGTGTACGTTGAGCTGGTCGTTTGGAGTTGATGCCATCCATGATGTGCTGCGTAAGGTTAGTGAGTAATGTCGTGGTTGAGTGGTGAGGTCTGAATCCATGTTGAGTAGGCGATAGTGGTATGTGTGGGTTGGTGATTTGTAAGATTAGTCTTTCTGTTACTTTGGAAGGTGTGCATAGTAAAGTAATGGGTCTATAGGAAGCTGGTTCTGTTGGATTTTTGTTTGGTTTGACTAGTGTAATAATTTTACCTTGTTTCCATATGTCAGGAATAATACAGTGTTGGTATGAATATGTGCTGATGTTTGTGAGAGCTAGTATTCCCTGTGGGCCCAAGTGTTTAAGGTGTATGTTAGATATGTTGTCTGGTCGAGTAGCCTTCGAATTCTTAATGTTTTTGATGATCTTGGTGGTCTGGTCTGTATTGAAGGGTGTAATGGTCGTGTCGAGTGTGTAGGTTTTCTTTGTCTGGCTGTTTGTCTGTCTGCGTGTTTCTGGTTGTTGTCTCTGTTTAAGTGACTTGTCTTTGACAGAGACAACAACCAGAAACACGCAGACAGACAAACAACTATCATCATTAGTTGGGCTGAGCGCTGTGCCAGTTTGTGGCCCTCTTCCTCTTCGTTGATTAATTATTATTTACTTGCTAAGCTACGACTACTGGCTAATCTTCCGATTGGACTGGAATCATTTGTATAGTTTTTTGTATTATATATGGTCCTTCAGAGTGAAAATTAATTTCCTTAAAATTGCACTCCATATAAATTGTAAATATTAATTATAGATAACTTCTATACAAATTCTTTCAGAAAACGGCATATACATATCACTATGACTTCTCATCCAGTTAGGATTATGCCTGAATGTTACTGTAAGGTAGGAAACGTTTTGCAATCTCTACTGAATTTACATCAATTTAAACTTCCAATTGTAATGCCCCAGAATGGTTGTACAAGTTTTAATTTAATATTATAATGTTATTTTATTCTGTTAGATGTAATGCAATCAAAATTTACAGTTTAATTTGTTTTAAATTAGGTAGATCTTGTTTACTGAATGATTTTTTTTCGGGACATATCATATTGTGATCTAATAAATTCTTTAACTGTACCATTCATCGACCCTTCTATTTCATTTTGGTTAATGCAAGACGATTTTATCGTCTTGCGAGATAGCGGCGGTAAAGAATGAAGCCTCAAATTTCTCAATCATAAATGATAAATAATTCATGAAGTTAGTAGAAGATTGTTACGAAAAAAAATTCCCTGTATAAATAGATACTTAATCATATACATATCATAGTTCATAATTATGCCTTTCCATTCAACCTTTTAAATGTTCCGTGCAATAATTCCTCATTTCACAAAGGTCAGACTTGTCGCCCCTCCTCTCGAGTTGGCCTGGTGAAGTAGTGAGTTGGTTTCTTGTATTCTCCACCTCACATAGCCAGGTACGCCCGACTCATCGGGGATTGTTCACCAATCGTGTTCCTTAGTTCTTTGGGCAGCTGATTAAACAGTTTTGGTCCTCTCACAATAAAACTATTTTCTTTCACGGTTAAGGATGTTCCCTGTCTAGCCTTTAATTTGGGAACACGACACTGTCTTCCTTTTCTACTTTCCACTGTTGTTTGGGGAGTTACAGGGTTCAGAGTAGGGGCTAGTTTCTCCCTTATTTTCCAAGTGTAAATAATGGTGTGTGTGTGTCTTCTCCATTCCAGTGAATATAGGTCTAATTCGCGTAACCTTTCCCAGTAATTTAGTTCTTTGCACCCATTGATCTTGGCTGTAAAGCTTCTCTGAATCCCTTCTAGCTACATAATGTCTTCTTTTTTTATATGCGGATGTTAGGACCGAGCAGTATTCCAATTTGGGTATGATCAGTGTTTTCAGTAGAGGAATCATTATACTCCTATCCCTTCGTTTAAAGGTTCTCAGTATCTGCCCAGTCATTCTCTTTGCTCTGTTTACCGTTGTCTTATTTTGTGTTTCAAATTTCGCATCATTGGTCATTACAACTCCTAAATCTTTTGCTTAAGAATTTCTCTGAATTTCCTGTCCATTTGGTGTATAGTATTCCATGAATTTTAGGTCCTCCCTTTTTCCATACGGTAACAGTTGAAATTTCTCATTGTTAAACTACATATTGTTGTCTTCTGACCACTTGTAGATTCTGTTCATGTCTGTTTGTAGAGATCCTATATCCTCTGGGTTTCTTATTTTTCTACTGATCTTTGTGTCATCGGCAAAGGATGTTACTGTGCTGTCTCTGGTAACGTCCTTATCTATGTGAGTTCGCATGATTATAAAGAGTAGTAGAGCTATTACTGTTCCTTGTGGTACTGAGATGATGACCTCTGATTCTGATGAAGATATTCCTTGTACAGTAACGACTTGCCGACGCTCACTAAGGAAATTATGTATCCATTTCCCTATTTTTCCTGTTATTCTCATATATTTCAGTTTATGTACAGGGTGTACATAAAGTCAGGATCTATTTTTGTGAAGCACTTGGAAATTATATGGAATTCAATCATAAAATGATAAAGTGGTAACATTTATTAAATAATTAAGAGTAGGATTCGACGTGACGCCCATCAGTATCCCTGCACAGCTCAAATCGTTCCGCAGCATTTCTAAACACATTCTGGAGCATTTGCGGGGTTATGTTATCTGCAGCAGTTCGTATACGTGTACGTAAGTTTTCAAGACTCGTAATCTTCGTCTGATAGACGTGCGATTTGATAAAGCCCCATGCAAAGAAATCTAAAGGGGTTAAATCTGGTGATCTCGCTGGCCAAGGTCTTTTGTTGCTTCCGCGTCCGATCCAGCGATTTGGAAAACGTCCATTTAGATAATCCTGAACAATTTGGCATAGTGACAAGGAGCACCATCATGTTGATAGACGACGGGGATACGATTGTTAGTACCGTCGTCTATCAACATGATGGTGCTCCTTGTCACTATGCCAAAATTGTTCAGGATTATCTAAATGGACGTTTTCCAAATCGCTGGATCGGACGCGGAAGCAACAGACCTTGGCCAGCGAGATCACCAGATTTAACCCTTTAGATTTCTTTGCATTGGGCTTTATCAAATCGCACGTTTATCAGACGAAGATTACGAGTCTTGAAAACTTACGTACACGTATACGAACTGCTGCAGATAACATAACTCCGCAAATGCTCCAGAATGTGTTTAGAAATGCTGCGGAACGATTTGAGCTGTGCAGGGATACTGATGGGCGTCACGTCGAATCCTACTCTTAATTATTTAATAAATGTTACCACTTTATCATTTTATGATTGAATTCCAATAATTTCCAAGTGCTTCACAAAAATAGATCCTGACTTTATGTACACCCTGTATTATGATTCCATGGTCACACTTGTCGAACGCTTTGGCAAAGTTTGTGTATAATTACATCATAGTTTTCATTACTTTCAAGTGCATCAATAATGTAGTGTTCCATTAGTTGTGATAGGCATGATCTGCCTGACCGAAATCCATGTTGGTTATCACTTAATTTCCAAAAAGTCAAATTTTCTGTCTAACTATTCGTTCAAATATTTTAGTGTGATGAGATATAAGCAACACTGGCCTATAGTTTTTGGCCTCGGCTCGATCTCCTCCTTTACTGTATATATTGGGACTATACTCGTGCTCTTCAGGATGCCCGGTATTTCTCCCATGTCTAGTGATCGTCTCCTTATCCAATATAGGGGCTCGGCTACTGCATTCTTGCAGTTTTTGATCATTGTGGCATTCCATTTGTCCGGTCTTGCCGCTGAGTGTGTTTTTAGTTTCCCTATAGCTTGTGTAATATCATCTGTCGTAAAGTCGAAGTCCGTTATACTTTCCCCTTGTAGTTCTCCTTCAAAGAACGTTTTTCTGTCGCATATCAGTTTGTCATTTTCTGTGATACTGAAAGATGAATCGTACTGAGTTCTTAATATTTCAGATACTTCTGTTAGATCATCAGATAAAGCACTATCTTCGTTTTTCAAAGGTCCGATAGTCTTGTGATTTTTCAACTTCCGTTTTGTAAAATTATAGAAGTACTTTGATTAATCTTTATCGCTTCCATAGCGTCGCCTTCTTTTTCTGTATGCTTCTCAATTAGTTCCTGTATGTCGCAATCGATACTCTGCAGTTTATCATTTAATATTTTTCTGATGTTGTTATCTTTACAGTTACTTAATTTTGCAGTCACTCTTTCTCTTTCGAAACAATGACCTCTTTTGTCTCTCGAACCTGCTTCTCTTTCCTCTTTGTTGTATTTTTGGGACATGTCTTTCCACAATTTCCAGCGTCTTCTTCTCTAAGGTCATTAGCATTCTGTTGTCTTGGCCTTGAAGATGGTTTTCCAATCTATTGCTCCCATGCTGGATGCAACACCTTCCCAGTTTATAGCTTTGGAGTGAAAATTAAAAATTTCGAATTTGCTTCTGTCCGTTGTTCGTGTTCCTTCCTTTCCTGTTACTTTTATATTGGTTGTTATTTCAATAATGTTGTGATCCGATATTATACTGTAGTTGGGGATATTTTTACATTATCAATTAGGTTGCTGTTGTTTGTGAATACCAAATCTATGCAGTTGTTGTTGCTGGTTAGCTGATCAGCCCACCCTGATCGAGCAAGCCGGCGGCACGCAGGTAACCGATCGCCCTCTCCGGAGTGGACCAGAGGTTCAGCGCACTAGTGATGTTGTGTTGTGTTCTATCTTGTGCTAGAGTAGTACAGTCTGTCATAATGTGTTCAATTGTTTGTGGTGTGTCCTGGCACAGGTGGCAGGTGTCGTGGCACCTAGGACCGCATTCTGACCGAGTCGTGTCAGTGCTTTGTGGGTTAGCTGTGTGTGTTAGGGCGGTTCAAATAAGTGAAAATTAAAAATTCAAGAAAGCATGTACTTTTTTTTATAAGACTTAAGAACATAAAACTCTGAGACGAATTTGAGTGGAATCCGAGAGTATTTACTCGGTGCTCAAGCATTAGAATATGTACAGTGGGTGAATTGGATAAATAACATTTAGATAACCAATGAATTCGCACAATATACCGTTCAGTGATGGCACAAATGCATTGATATCACCTTAATATCATACAGGAAATCTAGTCGCCTGAACATTTACCGGTGGCCAATGTCGACTTATTCTGGTCAGGAAATTAGTGCCGGTGCATTTCCACTACGTGTAAGAGGAACTGCTTTTGAGTCTCGGCTTTGGTAATGGTTGCATTAAAATTCTTTATCATGGACACGCCTCTTTCAGCACTGTCGTTGATAACATTGAATTTTTACATGGATAGGAGGGATCGTCTATCGTCTTGGTGATTTTTTCACTCATCAGGAGATGTCCTAAGAACCCTCGGCTGATCTTGAAAGTATCAAATAACTTGAATGACGCTGAATCGACAAAGTCTGAGAGATCCATCCTCTCTACTGAAATGTTTCCTTTGTATTTTCTCCGATCTTTCTTTAGTGTTCCTCTCTGTAATTAATTTTCTGCCTCAACCATTTTCATCTTTGTTTTCCGACAAGGTTTCAAACGAAAGAAAGCCAAACCAGGAGGAGATTGTAGACACCAATCGACCAGGGAAGTACTGACATCTTTACATGACTGTAAATTTCCCTCAATCGGCGCGCTTGGAAACTTTAAATACCAGAAGCCCCATACGACAAATCAGCGATCTAGGAATAATCGAACATGAGCTTGAGCACCCACTGAACGTTTTGCTACCAAGTAGAAATTTGCCATGAAGATTTTTGTAAACAAGTAGAATTAAATAATCCACATGCTCAGTGACTTACCTGCAATAAAATTTTTCACCCCTATTACATGAACCGCCCTAGTGTGTGTATGTGTGTGTGTGTGTGTGTGTGTGTGTGTGTGTTTTCTGTACTGTGTAATGTCTGTGGGGCGTGGTATGGAATGTAGTATTTGGTTATAATGTCTCTCTGGTGTTACCTTAATGGTACGAGGTGTTAGTGCATGATTGTACATGTAGTGGCAAGGGTGTTGTGGGTTAGTTGTCGCTGCTGCCATGAATTGTGCTCCCCTCATGTCTAAATGTTCTCAAACTTTCAGTATTTTTGTTTCTGTTTACAGGTGTTCTATTGGTGTTTGAGTACATCCTGTAATGATACGAAGTGCGTTGTTTTGTATTGTCTGTAAGGTGTTTATGTGTATGTTTGAGATAATGGGTGCCCAGCATGGGCTAGCATAGTCCATAACTGAGCGAATATATTGTTTGTATATGAGTGATGTTGTTTTCTGTTGGTGTCCAAAGTTTGTGCCTGTTAGTACCCTAAGCGTGTTAAGTCTTGACGTACATTTGTTTTTAATCTATGCAGTTGTTTTTTCTTGTGTTTTCTGTTATTTCTTGTGTTAACATAAATTCATCAGCAAGAACTAGTAGCATTTTTAGCTGCTCCTGTTCTTCCTGTGTGACCCCCTTGTCCTGGTGTATACATATATTTTTTCCTATCTTTTATATTTCATGAATGGAAAATTAAAGTCACCACAGAGAAAAATATTTGGGGTTCGGGGGGTCTGTACATTACAATTAGTATCATATGTAATTTTTCAACTTTTGTTGCTACACATTCTACGTAGCTGTTTGGAGTACTTATAGTCATTTCTGCCATATGCCTTTCGCGTATGTAAATAGCACATTCTACTTTACGTCATTGTTCTGTCCGCTCGGAGGATGTTATAGTTGTTAATTTGTATTTCTTTTTTGTCATTACAGAACTCACAGTTTTCACAGTTCGCCTGGCAGTCCTTTAGATGGGTTTCCATGAGACATGCAAAGTCTGTTCCGGTTTCTTGCATGAGTCGTTTCAGGTATAAAACTTTGTCCGAGAAATGGTTTGATTTAAGGCCCTGAATGTTGGTTAGGATTATTTTTATTTTTTCCCTATCGTTTTTACATACAGTACTTGTGTTTCCGATTCGTTTTCCAATGGTGGTGCCGGTTTCGTTGCCTTATGATCCTCCAAGAATTTTCCTCTCTTTGTCTGTTTCGATACCCGTTGTTCCGATATCGCATGTAATGTATTTCTGTATGCCTTCTGTACGGCTCTCTGATCCCTGTATTTGTCAGTTGGTTTTGTATTTGCTGGATGGTATTCAATAGTTGAATTGTGTGGGCTACATCCAAAAAATTGGTAGCCCTCTTTGTTGTTGGTTTCGTCTGCTCACCTGTCGGGTTCCTTTGAGGGTGGTGGTAATGGCAGTTTTGTCCGAATTTGCACCTCCCATATCTTGCATAGGTGTTGCAGACAGTAAGATGGTGGAACTTGCACTTTTTTCAAATTTGCAATACCCTCTTGTGTAATGTGTGTTACATAACGTGGGATGTGCATAGATGCATTGCCCATCCCGATATCTGCAGTACCCTTTTGCGTAGTATTTATAGACGGTATTTTCTGCTTCTGCTTCTTGTTATCTGATTATTTTCTGTTTTTAATTTTGATATTATCATTATTTTTCTTCGGCTGTTTATTTCCTATGTTTTTAGTTTTTATGTTTTTTATCATTTTGCTCGTTGGGCAGTTTTACTACCTCGCAACTTTTACTTCTCTTTTCTTTCTTTTATGTCTTCATTCCGTATTATATTATTTGTTATTTCCTCTTCTCTCTCATTCACCCGAATTCTCATTTGGGACATTTCGAGACTTTTGTTTCCCCATTATTCCCTCTTTTTCTGTAACACTCGAATTCGCTTTCTCAATTTCTTTAAATATTGCAAAGGAATTTACAGTCCATGTACATGCGTCACACAGAAATTTGACTCCCGCGATCTGTTGAGCGTTCGAGACGAGGAATATTTTCCAATCATCCCATTTCATGCAGATAAAGTCGTGCAGTTTTTGACAAAATTCACATCTGATTGCTGCATTTTCAGTTGTTTCCAGATTACACAAATTGCAAAGAAAGTAAGAATTTGGACCCATGATCATGCTATTTATTAATTATCGTAAAAAGAAATACACACAATTTTTTCTTTCTTTTTCTTTTCTTTTCTTTCGATGGTCGCGGGGTTTATGACTTTTGCGTTTTATGACTATTTTCCTGCTTTGTTTCAAACGTTTCTGGAATGCCAACCGTATTATAATCTAAATATATACGTTAAACTGATGATAATTTATGTAAACTTTATTGCACTTTCTTAATTTTAATGAATTTCACTTTATAATTTATATGCACGGATTCACTGATACCTTATACACTTTCGGGTGTAATACAAAGATGGTAATACAGAGAGAGACACAACACGTCCATTCTCCACAAGGTACAAGCAAACTATATCCAAACTATACTACAGCAAACTATACTAAATATTTTATTTTATTATTAATGTAATATTATGATGAACATCATGATCTGTAGTATATTGAGATAGGATGTGTATGCACTGAGTCAGGAGTTATTAATGTACAGTCCCCTGCAATAGTTCTGCTCCATCCTCTCCGAGATATGGAGGCAACGTAGTCCATCTTTCTCCCCCACCCTCACTCCTTCCTTCTCCTCCTCTCCCTCTCCTTTCGCTATCCCGCCCCCTCTCGTCCTTCCCCTCTCCTTTCGCTATCCCCACCTCCTCCTCCTCCTCTCTCTCTCTCTCCCTCTCTCTCTCTCTCCTTATTAGTTTCTTCCGAGTTACCTTTATTCTTATTTTCTTATTTTCTTATTTTCCTTTCCCTTCACCTCATACAAATACATGGCCCTTCTATTTCTCATCCCCTGCTCCCCGATTATTACTTCCTCCCATGTTTCTCATTCCTCCCACCCTATCAACTACTGTCATTTGTGTTTTTGTTCTTCCCTTTTTGCCTTCTCCCTCCTAATCCATTCTTCTTTACATAATAACTGACTCACTCATCATTTCTCTTTTAAATAAAACACCAAAAACAACGACATTACGAGATGAAAACGTCTACATGGAGTCGCACAATAGCTGAAATTAATCATCATAATGTAGAGGAATACAACACTTATTTGCAAGTGTTAACATCGAATCACGATAAGACAAAAAATATTGCATCACGAATGATCCCAAAATTAGAAGGACACTGTAATTCGGCGTGTGAAATTACGATTCCAATAGCATCTAATTTTAGACTGTGATTTGAACCCAGCGACGAGATAGATTAAATAATATACATTAATATATAAGTAAAAATGAATAATTCTAACATTCATTTTGCATATAAAGTCCAAACTCGCGTGACACACTAACTGTATATAAAATGGAAGGTTGAAAGTTTTTAAAATTTTTAAGTAATTGATGAATTATTCCTTTTTTAAATTTCCTAATCATTTTTTAGATTAAGCTTAATTATGTAATCGTGTTAAATTCTGCACTGTTCATTCTTTTATACATTCTCTCTTAGATGTAAAAGATGAAGTCATAATTTGCCAAAACTAAATTAACATTTAATTTTAAATTCTAAGCATTTAATTTTGGATCATATGCATGTTTAATTTTAATCCATAATAAACTGCGTATTTCAATTTCCATTTTTAGTTAACTCGGCAAATCATAACATCAGATTTGTCAACATGCTGTTTAAAAGAAAAATATTACTTCATCTTCAAATATCTTACTTATCTGCCAGCATGTTGTTACATCCAAAATTTACCTTTATCTTCAAATATTTGGCAAAAAAAAATTCAGCCTATTGAGAATAAAAACAAAACAGGTCAACATTAAATAATAATGCTGTCACCATATTATTAGTATATACACTCCTGTAATTTTTCAAATTATCATTCTGATTATTCTGATCTGACCTAGAGGTTGAAGCATTTCCTGTAATATTTTAGAAGCAGTAAAATTCAGTCAGAGGATCTCTTTGTCTTCTGCTTTGAGCCCTTCTTTCTTCAGAGAAGTTAGTTTTAAAGTTGAATAAATAATTTCCCGATATGCGACTAGAAGAATCGGGGAACCGTTAAATAATTTAGTAAGTTTTCACAGAATCCTCCGATCCACTACAAGAAGAAATCGGAGTGTAGTATAAAAGAAACTATTGCAATTCCTTACACGGTACCAGCTACCCCAGAGTGAGAAAATCTGTTGCTGCCACCAAACCAGAACCCCCGTCAACCTCGAACCACCCAAGGCCATAGATAGAGGGTTAACATACAGGGTGTACATAAAGTCAGGATCTATTTTTGTGAAGCACTTGGAAATTATATGGAATTCAATCATAAAATGATAAAGTGGTAACATTTATTAAATAATTAAGAGTAGGATTCGACGTGACGCCCATTAGTATCCCTGCACAGCTCAAATCGTTCCGCAGCATTTCTAAACACATTCTGGAGCATTTGCGGGGTTATGTTATCTGCAGCAGTTCGTATACGTGTACGTAAGTTTTGAAGACTCGTAATCTTCGTCTGATAGACGTGCGATTTGATAAAGCCCAATGCAAAGAAATCTAAAGGGGTTAAATCTGGTGATCTCGCTGGCCAAGGTCTGTTGCTTCCGCGTCCGATCCAGCGATTTGGAAAACGTCCATTTAGATAATCCTGAACAATTTTGGCATAGTGACAAGGAGCACCATCATGTTGATAGACAACGGGGATAGGATTGTTAGTACCGTCGTCTATCAACATGATGGTGCTCCTTGTCACTATGCCAAAATTGTTCAGGATTATCTAAATGGACGTTTTCCAAATCGCTGGATCGGACGCGGAAGCAACAAAAGACCTTGGCCAGCGAGATCACCAGATTTAACCCCTTTAGATTTCTTTGCATGGGGCTTTATCAAATCGCACGTCTATCAGACGAAGATTACGAGTCTTGAAAACTTACGTACACGTATACGAACTGCTGCAGATAACATAACCCCGCAAATGCTCCAGAATGTGTTTAGAAATGCTGCGGAACGATTTGAGCTGTGCAGGGATAATGATGGGCGTCACGTCGAATCCTACTCTTGATTATTTAATAAATGTTACCACTTTATCATTTTATGATTGAATTCCATATAATTTCCAAGTGCTTCACAAAAATAGACCCTGACTTTATGTACACCCTGTATATATTACAGGATAACTGCCCTGTTCATACTGCCAGGATCATCAGATGGTGGTTTTAGGAACAACGAAATTTCGAGCTGCTGAACTGGCACACCAAGGGGTGTGACTTAAACCCCCACTAAAAATGTGTGGGCAAATGTGGTTAACCCTTGGGAGCCTGGGCAAGAGCGGATATCTCGGCGCCTGGTGGAACACACCATGGCCGAGTGGGAACTTTTCCGCACGAGCCCACAAGTCATCTACAATCACGTGGCACCTCTTCCAAATAGACTACGAGAGCTCATTAATGATAATTAATGGAGGATGGACCAAGTATTCAGTAATTGTGTATAATAATGTTATGGTTGTGATGTATTAAATATATATTTATTTACTTGAACAATTGTCACTTCCTATATTTTGAACATTATGTTTTGTATTTTCTTAAGAAAATCTCTATATTCATTTGATTCATGTTTATTTTTGTAATAAAAAATTGAACTATGTTATCATTATCTCTCCATGGATAGGCCTTTTTCTAGATAATTATTTGTTGATGATGCATGGACTTTAAACAGAAATATTATTGCCTGCACGAAAAGTCGATACTACAACTTATCTTACACGTTCACTATAACGTGACCACATCAAAATCCTACGATTGAAAGTTTTGAAAGCGTCCCACGTTTGTGAAATAACCTAACTACTCTATTCCCTAAATTTAGGAATAATACATAAATAAAATACATAGTCGTCATACATATTCTGTCATTGGTTTTCTAAAAATAAAAGTATTACTATGACAACATCTGAGAGGGGGAGGAGGACAAGGAGGGAGTGAGGGTCGGGGATTGGGATTTAAGAGGGACTGCGCTGCTGTCACATCTCGGAGAGGGTGGAGCGGAACTATTGCAGAGGACTGTACATCTGATTTGTAGATTCCACAAGAACCATTAAAGAGATGTTGGGTGAGAAAGCAGTTTCGTTATTAAGAGAAAGGAATTACGGTATAACTTCTGTGTGTACTGAGGGTTCACAGCAAAATAGAATGACGCATAGACAAGGTTATACGAAGAGGTTATTATTATGCACTTGACGTAAAAGATACTATTAAATAGTTCAAAAGAGCCGGTATTAGTATGGAATTAAGCTAATAATTTACTATTATATAGTGGCATAAAACCGTAGCAAAGACTAAGAATTCACGAATGCGCTTATGGTTTATTACTGTAATTTCTTTCAGAAGTTCACAAACTCCTACAATTTTCTTTAAAAATCTCTTGAAACAATAATTATGCATGCAGAGCTTATTAATCTTTCATGGTCACGATGGTTTGAAGCAATAAATTCTACATCAATTACACGCTTACAAAAGGTATTATTTATTAGTATTCATTCTGCGGTCCATTTAACTCAGTGTATTAATTTTTATAAGTATAGATATGGCATATAATTAGTTTAATTTAGTAGTGAAGCGAATCAAACCGAACAAGAAATGGGACGTTTTGTAAGGGACATAAATATTCCTAAAACGTCAATAAAACGTTTATGACGCTTACTAAAGTCCCATTTCTTGCTGGGAATCCGCTAACAAAATAATATTTTGTTTTAAAAATTCACATTCTAACAATATAATTGGGCTATCAGAAGCGTAAATGAAATTGTAATTCGTTATTATGAACTCACGCAGTAAAACAGATTATGATAAAATTAAACTAAATGAAAAGGGAAATAAGCAGATCAGTATGCAACTAATTTAGACCAGGTTTATTTTCTGATGACATAATTGTAGAATAAGGAGCAGTTTCCATACATTACGATACACTCTGGAAAACTACTTTAGAATTATTGAAGTTCCAAACACCTTATAGAGAGAGATAAATGGCTTTTAACTTTAAGGTTAAGCAAATAACGAGACAATTATTATTTCCTTACTTTTTCTACAATCCACTAGAATTCAAGCATCTTGCTTTCCATTTACCAGAATTAAACGTTACATATTTTATATGAGAGCTCCCGTCGCTCAGTATAAATCAGTCAGGAAGGCTAGAACTAGCGCAGCTATCAGACCGACGAAAGCGGCCCATTGCGCTAACTCCTGTATTATTATTAGTACAATCGGAATTCGAACCCCCGATTTCAATATCTTCACTTCGCATGTAGAGTTTCTGGCCCTTCTGAGTGATTAGTCATTATCAGTAAATATTTCTTGCAATTCTTTATTACGTATAATAGTCGCGCTACACCCCTGTGGAGCTCGACTATTGCTGGTTTGTGGCAACGACGCAGTCCCTCTTAAACTCCAGTCTCCCACCCTCACTCCCTCCCTCTCCTCTGCCTCCTCTCAGGAGGAAGAGTAGTTTTGGTGGTAGTTTTGGTGGTAATATTAGGACGACTATGGGTGGGTGCAATTTTCGTGGGTGCAATTTTCTGTGGGTGGAATTTTCCTTGGGTGGAATTTACTGGGGGGAATTTTCGTGGGTGGAATTTTCATGGGTGGAATTTTCGGTACACCAATAGAATAGTTAGGATATTTCACAAACGTGGGATACTTTAAAAACTTTCAATCATAGGATTTTGATGTGGCCATGTTATGGTTAAAGTGTAGGATAAGTTGTAGTATCGACTTTTCGTGCAGGCAATAATATTTCTGTTTAAAGTCCATACATCATCAACAAGTGATTATCTAGGAAAAGGTCTATCCATGTAGAGATATTGATAACAGTTCAATTTTTTATTACAAAAATAGACATGAATCAAATAAATTTAGGGATTTTCTTAAGAACAAACAAAACATAATGTTCAAATTATAAGGAACTGACAATTGTTCAAGTAAATAAATTTTTATTCACTACATCACAACCATAATAGTATTATACACAATTACTGAATACTTGGTCCATCCTCCATTATTATTAATGAGCTCTCGTAGCCAGTGGCGTATATAAGGGAGGGGGGCATAGGGGGCATAGGGCCCCCATTGTAAAAATTATTACTACTGTCATTAAATTTATTTGAAAAAGAAATTTAAAAAAATCGATAACTTTGCAACATTCACTACAAAAAAATCTTGATGTCATATGGAATTTCAGTTATTTCATGGTTACCAGGACATGTTATTAACTCAAAACTCAAAATCAATTTTGGCTGGTTTAGGAACGTTTATATATGTCATTATACATACGATTAATTTGTGAAAATCTAATTCTTTCCCTATAAATTGGAAATAAAATGCAACTGAAGCCTTCCAAGATGCAATTCATTTTGATTCCAAATCAATCATCATCAATTTTGAGCTGACACACACACACACGCACACACACACACACACACACACACACACACACTGTGTATATATATATATTAGGGTGATTCAAATATGGGGGTAAAAAAATTTTTTTTAGATTTTAATGTGTTCAACCCTTTAAATGGTTCATTTCAGCATAAAAACAACTATCCTAAAATATTTTAGCAAATTTTTAATTTTTAGGGGTTGCTACCAGCAATTAAAAATTGACAGAACGACTCAAATTGTCAAATTTTTCCACACCACCCAGGGGGTACAGTACAAGGCGCATTGTTTTTTTTTAATGTGGAAAGCTCCCCCGTAGGTCCTACCATAACCACAAGCATGCATAATTAAACTAGCATGATATTTGAGACATTAGCTGTCCTTACTTCACCAATGTTTCTTTCTTTCTATCAGGGTAAACAGCCCTGTAGTTTTTCACTACTTGTAGCAAGAATTGTTTTTGGTCTTCGTCATGTGTTAGTATTTTATTATATTCATCCATTAATTTTACTCCTCTTTCCGCTATATCATTCACGACTTTCCACTGTTTGATAGATTTCTTAGCGGAGTTATACTCTTCATCATTATGCCATTCTTTAGCATCTTTGAGTAAAAATTTTGAACTAAATTCTGTTATTGTAAAGAATCTTTGAGTATTTGATGACAAAATCTTTTAATTTCTTCGTTGGAATAAGTGCAGGATCTAGAAAAGCCCGTTTGGAGGAAGAGTTTCTGTTGTATTTTGCAAGGCCTTTACAATTTTGTTTTTCGTTTCAGTAGGCACTTCATCATCATAAAAGGCCAAGGCTACCAGTTCTTCTGATAGGTACCAGAGGTGACCTAACAGTTTTTTAATAGCAACAAATGCAATTGTGTCATTTATTTGTTTGTAGACTACAAGGTTCTGTAATAATTCCA
Organism: Bathynomus jamesi; assembly: GCA_023014485.1. NCBI lineage: Eukaryota > Metazoa > Arthropoda > Malacostraca > Isopoda > Cirolanidae > Bathynomus > Bathynomus jamesi. Next base: position 400,678 of record JAJOZX010000133.1, read on the forward strand.
GAGCAAGACGAGGAGCGCAAGATGGCACAGGAGCTGTAAACCATGCCTTTACATATAACCGAGTAGCAAATAGACAGATGTCTTTTAGTCCTTTTTTGTCTTTTACTGAAATTTTGAACTGAGATTTCAACATAAAATTTTTTAATGAATATGTAATTTTGGCCATCCACCTAGCCCGATGAAGTCCCGCTGGATGTTTAAATTTGATTCCACCTTTTGGTTCACCTCCCAAAAAAATAATTGTTAACTGCAATAGTTCTAGTTAATCGTCTCTTGGTTGGAATGTATCTAGTTGATTTGTTGCAAATATAATTATGTCATCTTTGATGTCATGAATATTTTCATAGATATCTGGATCTGATAATGCTGTCTCGTAGTCCTCCTTATTAATGCTTGACCATTTTTCTCTGAACTTCTTAAAAAGGACTATATCTGTGCCAGAAGATGGTGATAAAGACTTTGAAACAACAGCTTCCAGCATAATTTCAAATATATGGTGTCGACATGCCAGCCACAATAAATCGTCGTCGAATTTTTGTTCTAGAAGAATAGCTGCACCATTTCTAGGACCAGTATTGGCTGCCGTTGTATTGAAACACATGCATTTTATTTGTTCGCAGATGTCCCATTCAAGCGATGTCTGATTGTTTGCATTAAAAAGAGACGCATTTCTGTCACTCAATTTTGCAACATCAAGACTTCCTAATAATTTATCATCAAACAATTTTCTACGTTTGCCAACCTTACTTTTCCATGTTGAAGGTTGTGCAGCACAGAAACCAGATTCATCACTTTTACTCTCTTCTGATTCTGATGATGTACTGGTGAGTATGACAGCCTCTTCATTCTTCTTTCTTTTGATCTCTTCTTCTGCTTTCCTCTTTTCATAACGTTGTTGCTTTTCTGCTGCTCTTTGCTCTTTTTTAGCAACAGCCTTATCAATGGTACCCATTTTTCCATGACGTCCTTTCTCACGTTGCATTTTCAGGAATTTCTTATCATCTTCTATTTTTAAGCTGCATAGCATTCTCATGAGCAATGTCAAATAAGTTTTCCAGTTTATCTTTCCATTTTTCTTCTTTATTATTTAAATTTTGAGATCTTTTCAATTTGTTTGCTTTGTTTTTATTAAGCAGCTGTCATTCCTTCAGTATTCCTTGAATTTTATCTACTACATGTATTCTTTGTTTTGCTGGTATTCCTGCTTTTTTCTAAACTGCTAGCACATCATCTGCAGTAGAGCAGCATGATTCTCTAATGTCTTGCTTTTTAATATTTCTCTGATGGTAATACGGATGTTTTTAGTACTGCAGAGGGCTGCCCAATTAGCCATACTTCAGTTTCTTTTCTTGTAGAACTTCTCCCAAATGAGCAACTGGGTGATGGTGAGTTAGGCCTAGCTTCCATAATCGATTAATTGGTATCAAAATTACGAGTTTCAAGCAACAATTAAAAGCAAGCTAGTATATAAACCATTAATTAAAAATTCTGAAATATAAACAATTAAACATAAAATCATAAGTTGTAAAAACAAACAAATTGAAAAAGAGGGAAATTTTGACGCCTGGTAGCACATAGTAAATTTTATTTAAAATTCACCAAATAGGGAACAAAAATACAGGTTGAACAATTAAAAAAAAAACTTTGATTTTTTTGAATCACCCTAATATATGTGTGTGTGTGTGTGTGTATATATATATATATATATATTATATATATATGTGTGTGTGTGTGTGTATATATATATATAGTGTGTGTGTGTGTTTGTACCCCCCCTTTAAGAAATGCTGTGTACGCCCCTGGTCGTAGCCTATTTGGAAGAGATGCCACGTGATTGTAGATGACTTGTGGGCTCGTGCGGAAAAGTTCCAACTCGGCTATGGTGTGTTCCACCAGGTGTCGAGATATCCGCCCCTGCCCAGGCTCCCAAGCGTTAACCACATTTGCCCACACATTTTTAATGAGGGTTTAGGTCACATCCCTTGGTGTGCCAGTTCAGCAGCTCGACATCTCGTTATTCCTGAAACCACCGTCTGATGATCCTGGCAGTATGAACAGGGCAGTTACCCTGTAAAATTAACAAAACTCCAGAGTTCACATTTCATCCATACTTTTTTGAAGTTCCTTAAGAGGACGAAAAAATGAACAAATAAATAAATAAATAAATAAAAATAAAGATACATTTAAAATTACTTTTAAAACTACATTTACTAATGTGCTCCTTTAATCATATTACCTTAAAATATACAATGCTTGACCATATTTAAGTCATTTTCTTTAAAGCATATTCTGTGTAGTGAAAATAATTTAGTTGTATTACCTGCATAAATATAATCCGTTCAGGATGGGCAAAGGTTATGTCCTTACGGTTCGCAGCATCACCTCCTCCAGCATCTCTAAACACTGGTCGGCTGTAAACCTCCCGTTAATTTCTGCCAGCTTTCCAATGGCTTACTGGTGCACCCATCCCCACACGTTGCAGGTCACGTGTCCACTCCTTGCCACTTCATACACGTGTTGGCGGCCATACCTCGTGTTGGTTGGGTTGGGCTGTCCAAGTTACGTCACTACCATATACGAGCTGTAAGTCATTTCCCTTTTACCCTATTTTAGCCCATTTCTTTTATGTAGGTAAGTAGTTTGGGCGCAGAATGGTAGAGTGCATATGCAATTGCAATGTTGATCAAATGAGTGCCAGTGCCAACCCCCTCCCACCCAGGGTGAAAAAAAGAAAAGAAAAAAGGGGGAATCTCCCCAACTGCAACAAGAATGGGGAGTCCACCTACCGTAAGAGAGAGAGAAGAGACTTTGGGGGAGAAAATGGGACAGGTTCACCCCCTAAAGGGGTATACTTAGCTTAGGAAGGTAAGATAAGATAGGTAAGAGTGAGATAGATATCATGTTTTCGCCTGCATCGCCAGACGCATAATGAGAGCTCAGGGTAGCATCATCTGGCTTAGAACTCGAAATCCCCCAGTTGGCTTAATCAGCCAATTGGCTGGCTAAATCCGCCAGTTGGCTTAGAAGATTTAGAAGGCATAAATTGTTTATGCATATATTAATAAACTTCGAGCGAATTAAAAGCGCACACGAACGCACATACACTACCCGACTATATATACGCTCATAGATCCCCTGTTATTACACACACACAGGGCTTGCTGCGGTCAACTGAGCACGAACGGGTAGAGATATACCCAGGTAGTAGCAGGAGTCACGTGACCTTTGATCGATCATACAGGAGGCGGAGCTTAGGACTTTTCCTGTACACACACACACACACACACACACACACACACACACACAAAAGAAGAAAATGAAATCCTAACTGAAACATGATTTATTTAATAAACATATCAACGAATTATCCACGGTATTTATATTCAAATACACGTAATAAATAAAATAAACATATTGTTAGCAATTGAATAGGTATATATATATATATATATATATGATTTAGTTGTATTACTTACCTGCATAAATTTAATCCGTTCAGGATGGGCAAAGCTTATGTCCTTACGGTTGGCAGCATCACCTCTTCCAGCATCTCTAAATACTGTCGGCTGTAAACCTCCCATTAATTTCTGCCATCTTTCCAAAGCCTTACAGGTGCACCCATCCCCACACTTTGCAAGTCACGTGAATATATATATATATATATATATATATATATATATATATATATATATATATATCAATACATTCAAGAGCTATGGTACCCAAAGGGTACGGTATCGTAGGTTCCAGGCAACTGGTAACGTTTCCTATACGTGTTACGGCACACCTTCGTACCCCTAAGTTCCTTCACAATCAGTTGGGGCGGGTGGTCACCCTCATCTTTCGAACACACTAGATCCTTCAGCGAGTCAAAGTTAACGACCCGTTAAGCGTAATACCCTTCGCCTTCACGATATATTTCAGCTCCATCCCCCGCCCTTACCCGCACCCCATAAGTTTTTGGCCTTGTTGACACAAAGGAGTCAGCGTATGTACTATCACCATACTCATCCTTGATCTCGTCAGTCAACTCTCCGAGGAATTTCCAATAGGCGGCATGTATTCACCCTCCCTCTCTGTGACTATTACGCTATCTGTGTCTGCATACAGGACCCTCCGCCCAAGGGAGTGCAGTAGTCCCCAAAGCTTGACGCGTGCGTATGCCGTTGTGAAGCTGGCTACAGGTATGTTTGTAACACGTGAGGTATCTGTGGCCAATTCGGTGATGTTATACTTTATTATGTACGTATTACGTACATTCACGATCTCCATGACCTCTTTATCGAGGCATTGGCATAATCCCACGCATCATTATAACTTTGGGCCAAATGAACGTTTCCCTTGCCTGTATTCTGTGCAAATTTTCCCCAAAGACTATTTAGGCACACCTTTGCACAAAAGCGATTGTTAGGGTTCCTAACTATTTGGGCCCGGTCAAGTTGTATCCCTTCACGGTCACGATAGGGCTGAATATACGCCGATTTTTCACCTTCGCTGTCAACCCCTCGCGGATACCCTGATGCTTCTACCTTATCCTTCAGAAAAGTATTTATATACGGTGTGAAAAGGTTGGGTAGCTTCTGAAACCTTCACACCTCATATATCTTCAATATTCTGGAGGCATGACAGACGGCTAGGAACAGCTCAGGACTTGCATATACGCCTCTGATCTTCCCATGGTTGGTTGTGTGATTACAAGCCCCATTGTTCTCCTCTGCGCACTTCACGCACAGGGGAAATATGAGCTTGTGGTCTATAACGACGGGTAAGATCGGCATCCATAAATCGCGAGGGGGGAGCCCGTCTACGAAAGAAAGACCGAAATAGTTCTTGTTCAAATTTACTGAGAAAACTTCGATGGTGGGCAGGAATGGACCCACCAGTTTTTCAGGTTCTCTAACGGGGTACGGATTGTTCTCCATCACGTAGGGATATTAAGAACAGAAGTCGTAGTAATAGAGTTTCACACCCTCTGTAGACGGAAAGTATAGCTTGAATGGGTTTGTACGCCCTCCGAACAAGCTATCACCGCATTTGAGAAGGTCCAACACCATTGAGCGCTTGATGGTGTTTATTTCTTCGCGGTACTGCCCATCTGTTTCCATCCGTGTATCATAATAATGCTCCCACAAGATCTTGTGAGTAAACTGGAAGCCAATAAGCTGATCGCGGGTGCAGGTCCTTGCAAGACTGTCGGCAGGAGATTTACCGTGGACAACGATTCCACACTCCAACGATTCCACACTCAGGACGTGGACAGCCATGCCACCAGCAACCGTTAAAGGAGTACACAGTCTTCTCACCAGTGACCCGGTTTTCGCTTAGGCCATAAACCCAAAAAACACGACCATTGACCTTAATGGGTACTTCCCCCGTGCTACGGGCATGTTTTAGGTATACACAGGTCTGCTGTTGTAGGTGTACGAGCCAGTAAATAGCCTTATGACCACAACTGCGAGGGCTATTTCTGTGAATGACGGCTGAGGTGTTTTTAGACATGAAATTATTCTTGAACACAGTAAAGCACAATGAGGCGATCGTGGTTGTGACTTGCAGCGGGTCGCAGTTGAACCGATCTATGTACAGTGCTTACAAGAAGTCTCGCGCCTCTGTCTCGTCCCAAGCTAGTCTGTTAGGTATAAAATGGGCAGTCCTTATGGCAGCGGAGGTGTGTTCGGATTGATGCACATAATTGCTCTAACGGTTTAAGAGATACTTAAATTCATGTGTGTATGATGCCATATGATGTGCGTAATAAATAATCATTTTTAAATAGTTGAAGCGTTCAAGGTCATCTGTAATAATCTATAGACTACCCCTCAAGCCCACTCTCAACATTTAGATTCCCCTAAGACACAGGCGTCTTCAAGTAACATGAATGCGTAGAGATCTAAGGTGTTAGATTCCATATTATATAATTTATGTGCTAGGTTTAAGAACGATGGCATTGAAGGATGGAAGGAAGGGACAGTAAAAGCGATAATAGGTTTAATGAAGGAAGTGGAATGAGGATGGAGGTAAGCGTTGCTATGTCGAAGGAAACGAGGTTGGGTGAGGAATTACGAAGGGAGGAGGAAATGCTATACACAAACTCAAATATTTATTTTAATGCCCTAGACCTAGAAAGACAAAGAGCAAAATACCTTAAACTAACAATGAATTGACAGAAACAGAAGAGTCTGGTCTTAGACGCACTGATAGGTTTAACGTATGTGGCTAGAGGCCGCCACTCAGAATTACCTCTACTACCTAAGTCATAATAAGGTTATTTACTATGACAGAGTAGTCATGAGTAGTTATGGAAATAAAATATGATTATACTGTTGATGGCTGACTATATTCAGTTGGGATATAAACTATTGCTGACAATCTTCGGATCCTTGGCTTTTAAGACGAATTTTTTATGCATATGTTCAACAAAATAGGAAATTGGTTGATTATTATTACCATTCGAAGGGTTGGTACCCTTCACAACCGAAATCAATTTCAGAAGGGGTGCATGGTATCCTCATTTCCTTTAGCGTCCCAGCACGCTTCATATAAGCCAATTACACAAAGATGGAAAGGTCGTCTGTGCACCACGAGACGACCCAGGCAATGCGGGGAGCAATGGTGACATTGCATGAACATGGTGTGCCAATAAGAGAAATATCAAGACGACTAGACGTTCATCAAAGCACTGTGGAACGGTGGATTCATCGGTATGAAGCAGAAAACTCAATCGCTACTTTGCCGAGGTATGGTCCTCCGCGTTCAACATCTCAAGAAGAAGATGCTGCGATTGTTAATCATGCCAGAGAGCATCCGTTTGTTCCAGCGACGCATATTTACAGACACCTGAACCTTCGTTGTAGCGCAAATACAGTGAACAACAGACTTCACGAAGCAGGGTAATTTTCTCGCCGTCCAGCTATAAAACCTGCATTGACGATTGAGCATAAAGAGGTGCGGATGGGATTTGCCTTGCAATACTTGCCGCAGGGGGAAGAATTCTGAAGAAAAGTTGTGTACTGTGACGAAAAACCATTTTCAACAGATAGTCATGGTTCCCTGCATTGTTGGAGGCAGCGCGGAAAACGCTATGAGGAAGGAAATGTTTTCCCGAGCAAACGTAGTGGTCACATCAATCTCGGTGTGTGGGGCTGGATGTCTGGCTATGGTGTCGGAGAATTGACTCAAGTAGATGAACGCTTTACTGGACAGCAATATTGCCAGATACTGGATGAGGTGCTGCTACCCAGTGTTCGTGCGTATCTGGTTCCAGCACCGGAACCATTTTACTTAATGGAATATAACAGTCCCATTCATAGGAGTAACGTTGTGAGAGCGTGGTACGAAGATCACCCAGAGATTATTAATCTAATTCTGCCACCACGTTCTCCTGATTTGAATCCGATTGAAAACCTTTGGGCAATAATGATTAACGAATGGGAGCAACCAGGGCCGTAACTAGGGTTTAGAAATTAGTGAGGTCCAGATTTTTTTCGAGCGCGGCGGGACGAGCAAAATTCAGACCAAAATGACATCTACAAACACAACCCAAGCTATAGACTAAACACAAAACACAAAACGCTCGACGCTCCCTCTTTTCAAAAGAAAAGCGGTAATATGCGTTTCATACACGGAGAACGGTTCAGTCTCTTTTTTTTTTTTAGGAAATAATTACCGAAGTCCGGACCTCGGTGACCTCATAGGTAGTTACGGCCGTGGGAGCAACGCAATGAAAGAACATTTGAAGCACTTTTAGCTCACACGAGGAATAGTTGGGAGAGCTAACGCCGAACACCAAACATTCCCTACAATCTGGCCTTTTCTATGCCGCAACGTTTGCAAGAAATTATTGATGCTGGAGGAAGCTATACGAAATACTGATGTTAAAGCCATGACGTAAATGTGTATCGAATATATATTTATGTTAATATAGAATTTTATTATATTTTTATGTTTGACATCCATAAAAGTATATATTGTGACCATGAAAGCACTTTACTTATCCTTAGTTAGAATCTTTTCTTGCAATGTCTACGCTCGTGGAGATGATAATATATGCATTGTTGAAACAAACTATGAGAAGGTAATAGTTTCAGGAAAAAAAAAACTGGCAACATCAAGGTCATCACATGTTTATGGGAATTGTCATATGATATGCTACCAATACAGTATACTATATTACGTAATAATTAAGATGAACAAATCAAATGCAAATTTCTTTGATTCACGGCCCACCAGTCTTACTTTAGACCAGTGGTAGTCAAACCAGGGTACGCGAGGGGTTTCCTGAGGGTACGTAAGCTCTGCTGCAAAAAAAGCAAGTTGGTTAATCAATTATAAAATTAATTTATACAATTATAATTATCATCTCTCATTTAAATTTTTTTGAAAATATATATTATAATCATTTATTTATAATATTAATATTTAATTATAAATTTAACTCAACATTGGTACAAGTTATTATTAAATTATTTAATATTAATTGTTTTATATTTTTATATTTTTATATTTTATTTAAATTATTATTAAATTACCCGATATTGGTACAAATTGGTACGAATCGTACGATGCTGTAAAAATAGTAAATTATATCAATTCTCGAGCAGTGAATTCACACCTCTTTAAAATTCTTTGTGAGGAGATGGGCAAAAATCATACTCAGTTGCTTTTGCACACTGAAGTGCGCTGGCTCTCACGAGGAAAGGTATTAACACGACTTTTTGAACTTAGGAATGAAGTGAGAAGTTTACTTAACAGCCTTAGTTTAGACTTATTAAAATTTATAGAAAATGAGGAGTGGCTTTGTAAACTGAGTTATTTGGCAGATATATTCACCAAATTAAACAAACTTAATCTTCAACTTCAGGGGTATGACAAAAATATATTGCAGGCACAAGAAAAAGTCAAGGGATTTTTTGGGAAAGTTTTATACTGGATAAAGTGCATAGAAGACAATAATACCACACCTTTCCAAATATTCAGCGAATTCTGGCACGAAAACGAGTTTCTTGTCAGTGACTCAGTTATGAATATTATAAAGCAGCATTTAGTGAGCCTTCGTGAATCATTTTTGCATTACTTTCCATATATATATATATAGAGATTCCCCACAAAGTGAATGGATAACGAATCCGTTTTCGAACTTTGCTGTGTCTAATGCGGAGCTTCCCGTTCGTTTAAAAGAACAATTGATTGAATTGGCAGCTGACAGCTCACTTAAACATAAATTCAATGACTTTTCTGTCTCGAGTTTTGGAAATTGGCCCATATTGAATACAAAGAATTAAGTGAATTTGCTACCAACAAACTACTTCCATTCCCGTCCACCTATTTATGTGAAAAGGGATTTTCGGCACTGACAGCTATCAAGTCGAAAGAAAGAAACCGCCTACATCCAGAAGCTTGCCTCATAATGGCACTCACAAATGTTCGTCCGCGAATAGAACAACTTGCTAGTGACAAACAGTCCCACCCATCGCATTAATTACTTGTAAGTATTTAAAATATACTTTTTAAAAGCTCAGACGATTTCTAATTAACTGTATTAGATTCTAATATTTGCCTGAGTTAAAATTTGTGTAAATTGCTTGAGTTGTGTAAAATGTAAATTGTATAATTAAAATGCTAATATATATATATATATATAAATATATTCATCTAATAATTAGGTGGTCGTAAATAAAGATCGTTTGATAGCTTCATATTCTGTGTAAATTGTATACTAACATTTTTATTTTGGAAACTGAGGGGGAGGAGGTACGCCATAATAAAAAACAAACTAAAGGGGTACGCCAAGGAAAAGGTTTGAATACCACTGCTTTAGACTAATGACTTTCATAAGATGGAATAGGTTTAACATAGTTCGTTTAATAGGTTACCACTTAAAACAATGGATAAACTATCTATTAGTGACGACCGTGACTTCCTCGAAATGCGAGCGCGTGAGAGGTTCACTGAGGAATTTGGTCATTAGATTCTTCACGTAGGATATATATCACAAACAACAATATTGACAACAATTCCCAACAATTACTTAATATCAATAATTGCATTTGAGCAAATAATTTAGACCTGCGTCAAAATAACTTAGGTATCATGCCATGATTTGGGATATTTGCCGAATTAGTCGTTCTCTATAGTCTACAGTATATATTGAGACGATATAATGTAATGCCCAGCTAATATTATGATGACTAGGATTGCTCCATGACCATCCCAACATCCCGAAACTTGCTTCATTCTGTTTCTTAATCATTTGTATTTTAAACACTAAAATGTAGCAGAAGTGACGTAATAATGGACGTCATTGATTGTGTTAGAGCAGTTATGTGCACCAATCCGAACACACCTCCGCTGCCATAAGGACCGCCCATTTTATACCTAACAGACTAGCTTGGGACGAGCAGAAGCGTAAGACTTCTTGTAAGCACTGTACATCCTTCTAAAGGCCTGGAAGCATACTCTAAGCACGCGCACATCATTCACGCAATAACGCTCACATTCATCAGCTATATTGTAAGGATTATCTTTATTAACACTGTTGTGTTAGCGGTCAAAATCTTCACGCTCACTATCACACATATTGGCATAGTTAAAGTAATTTTCGGGGGAGGTAGTCCCACGTAATTTAAGGTGTCGCTTGTGAGGAAAATGTAAGGGAAATACGCATTTCAAATTTCGGCGGCTTCGCCCATCACCTTGGAGCTTGGCTAATTTACAAGGTGTGAATAATAAAGTATCTTTAAACTGAACATTACCTCTTATTTGCATTTGTATAAGTTTGTTTCCCCTTTTCAAGGGATCTCCTGTAAATATCTCCGATGACTCGTGTTCAAGCATTTCCTTAAAAGGAATTGTGTGTCAAATTTTGCCCCGTTCTGGGCAAGAACATATACCGTCATTTTTTTTAACTTGTCCACTAACTTGACAATATAGGATACAAAGAGTTTCAGTGGGATATCGTGGGCGATCGTTTTAAAAACGTTTGTCCGTTTACCACATTTGTGACACTCATCACACTGAGTCGCCATGCACTTATCGCAGATAGTCTGACTTACAAGTAGATGTCGGATAACCTCTTTGGTTTAGCAACTGTGTATGTTTCTACATCGTCGTACACAGTTACACAAGGTTTATTTTTAGGCTTAGCGCTTTCATAAAACATACATGCTTTAAATAGCCTGAGAATTGAAGTTAAGAGTATAAGGTGTAGCGCTATGCCCAGCAACACGGAATACACGGTCAATAACTACCGTGAAGTTGTCCATATTGAAAGCTGTACTACTCTGAGAGGCCTGCATTATACGGCCTAGTGTATATTCTATGTCTACAGCGGCCAAGCGTCTGAATGGTATTACTACCCAAAAATCATCTACATGTCCGTCATCTGACCCAAACCCGAAGGACAGCCTCGTCCTGACTTCATGTTCGTCGCGGTTCCGAAGGGCAAACTCCACAATACGTTCAACTACGCGTCGCAGACCGTGTTCAACACCGTTTCTATATAGGGTTACAGGGTCAACCCTCACTATATACCGATTTCTAGTCAGGACTGGGGTTGGGGTGGCGATGCGCACCAGTTCGAATGACAGTTTAGTTGTGGTTACAAACTCCACCCCCGCTGACGAGTCCACACCAGCGGTGCACTCCTGGCACGTTTTATACCTGAGTTTTATACCTGCCTCCGCTTTAAACTGTTTCGTGGTGGTGCTACAGGTATCGCTGGTGTGTGCTCGTCAGCGGGGGTGGAGTCTGTGACCACAACTACACTGTCATTGGTGTCGTCTGTAATATCGATGATGGGGACATGATGCTGTACGACGTCGTCATTGACGGTTCTGTGGAAGAAGAGGAAACCCAAGACTGTAGAATATAAGTAACATCACTTAAATTTTTATTATATTTTGGAAAAGTTCCACTTAGGGGTGTGATGTGTTAGAAATTAATTCAGTACAAAAATTCAGGTTCACGAGCCCGTCCACATGTATTATAGCTGGCCCTACAGGATGTGGTAAAACTGTGTTTATGTTTAAAATCATTAAAGATAAGAGGGAGATGTATTCAAAATTTGTGCATAAAGTTATATGGTGCTATTCGATGTACCAGTGTGTTCAACGAGTACCAAGATGATATTTTGTTCCACAAAGGTGTATATGACGTTAACTCGTTAAAGGGAAATGAACATACAGTCATTGTAATTGATGATCTCAGGTTAGAAACGGATAAAACGTTTGCCGAGACATTTAAAGTGTTCTCCCACCATCTTAACATAAGCGTGTTCTTCATCAATCAGAATCTATTTTTCAAAAATAGATACATGCGCAATGTGTCGTTAAATACACAATATCTGTTCATATTCGCACAACGTAGAGATGTGTCACAAATTGGGGTATTAGCCAATCAAATGGTCCCGAATCGGCGTAAGGAGTTTTTGGAAGTTTATAAAGAAACTACAAGTCAGCGTTACGGATATTTGCTTTGTGATCTTCACCCTTGAAACATGTTTAGAGTGCTTCTAAGAACGAATATATTCCCAAACGAGTCTGAAACGGTGTATATTCCAGAATGACAAAGAGGCTGAAGAAATACCATGATTAATAAAAATCTATCATCGACTGCCCCGGGCATTGCAACTCATGTTTGTCAAAAATATAGACTCGGACTTTTTAAAATGCATCTGTGAAATCTCTGTTAATGTTATAAAATGTAATGTACAGTGCTTACAAGAAGTCTCACGCTTCTGTCTCGTCCCAAGCTAGTCTGTTAGGTATAAAATGGGCGGTCCTTATGGCAGCGGAGGTGTGTTCGGATTGGTGCACATAACTGCTCTAACACAATCAATGACGTCCATTATTACGTCACTTCTGCTACATTTTAGTGTTTAAAATACAAATGATTAAGAAACAGAATGGAGCAAGTTTCGGGATGTTGGGATGGTCATGGAGCAATCCTAGTTATCATAATATTAGCTGGGCATTATCCCAAATCATGGCATGATACCTAAGTTATTTTGACGCAGGTCTAAATTATTTGCTCAAATGCAATTATTGATATTAAGTAATTGTTGGGAATTGTTGTCAATATTGTTGTTTGTGATATATATCCTACGTGAAGAATCTAATGACCAATTTTCTCAGTGAACCTCTCACGCGCTCACATTTCGAGGAAGTCACGGTCGTCTCACTAATAGATAGTTTATCCATTGTTTTAAGTGGTAACCTATTAAGCGAACTATGTTAAACCTATTCCATCTTATGAAAGTCATTAGTCTAAAGCAAGACTGGTGGGTGAATCAGAGAAATTTGCATTTGATTTGTTCATCGTAATTATTACGTAATAGTTTACTGTATGTAGTAGTATATAAGAGTTTATTGGTAGCATATCATATGACAATTCCCATAAACATGTGATGACCTCGATGTTGCCAGTTTTTATTTTTTTCCTGAAACTATTACCTTCTCATAGTTTGTTTCAACAATGCATATATTATCATCTCCACGAGCGTAGACATTGCAAGAAAAGATTCTAATTAAGGATAAGTAAAGTTCTTTCATGGTCACAATATATACTTTTATAGATGTCAAACATAAAAATATAATAAAATTCTATATTAACATAAATATATATTCGATACACATTTACGTCATAGCTTTAACATCATTATTTCGTATAGCTTCCTCCAGCATCAATAATTTCTTGCAATCGTTGCGGCATAGAAGAGGCCAGATTGTAGGGAATGTTTGGTGTTCGGCGTTAGCTCTCCCAACTATTCCTCGTGTGAGCTAAAAGGGCTTCAAATGTTCTTTCATTGCGTTGCTCCCATTCGTTAATCATTATTGCCCAAAGGTTTTCAATCGGATTCAAATCACGAGAACGTGGTGGCAGAATTAGATTAATAATCTCTGGGTGATCTTCGTACCACGCTCTCACAACGTTACTCCTATGAATAGGACTGTTATATTCCATTAAGTAAAATGGTTCCCGTGCTGGAAGCAGATACGCACGAACACTGGGTAGCAGCACCTCATCCAGTATCTGGCAATATTGCTGTCCAGTAAAGCGTCCATCTACTTGAGTCAATTCTCCGACACCATAGCCAGACATCCAGCCCCACACACCGAGATTGATGTGACCACTACGTTTGCTCGGGAAAACATTTCCTTCTTCATAGCGTTTTCCGCGCTGCCTCCAACAATGCAGGGAACCATGACTGTCTGTTGAAAATGGTTTTTCGTCACAGTACACAACTTTTCTCCAGAATTCTTCCCCCTGCGGCAAGTATTGCAAGGCAAATCCCATCCGCACCTCTTTATGCTCAATCGTCAATGCAGGTTTTATAGCTGGACGGCGAGAAAAATACCCTGCTTCGTGAAGTCTGTTGTTCACTGAATTTGCGCTACAACGAAGGTTCAGGTGTCTGTAAATATGCGTCGCTGGAACAAACGGATGCTCTCTGGCATGATTAACAATCGCAGCATCTTCCTCTTGAGATGTTGAACGCGTAGGACCAGACCTCGGCAAAGTAGCAATTGAGTTTTCCGGTCCTGCGCGTTCAACATCTCAAGAGGAAGATGCTGTGATTGTTAATCATGCCAGAGAGCATCCGTTTGTTCCAGCGACGCATATTTACAGACACCTGAACCTTCGTTGTAGCGCGACTCTAGGAAATTTCGCCGCAAACATTTTCGCCGTAGGAAAATTCGCCGTAAACATTTTCGCCTAAACATTTTCGCCATAAGACAAATTCGCCGTAAGGACATTTCGCCGTAAAATTTTTTAAAAATAATCAATGAATGATAAAGGGTATTATATAAGCATTAAAAAGGCAAGTCTTTTTTTAATGGTAAAAGTCAGTGATAAAACTTCTTAAAAATAATGTAATGAGGTCATTTAAAAAGTGTGCAAATTCCAAGCGATGCTGCGTAAATAATTTACTTTTTGCTGCGGATTGTATCGAAGCACTTGCAGCTGAAGTCTTGCATTAATATCGCTGCACTTTTTCTTCATCCCTGCTTTGTCTCATCGATCTGCATCACACTTTTTCTTCTTCGCTAAACTCTCTTCCTTCATCAAATTGGTTATGAGTTTCCAGATACTTGGATGCATGTTAGTAATAGAGCTTTGTATTGCATTGTGGAAGCCTTCTATACTGTTGTTCGTTCTCGGCATATTATTATGAGTTCTTTCGACAACATTCCACAATTCTATAGGAAATGTTGGCTCCATTCTTCGCCTTCGCGCGCCTCGGCCTCGTTCTCCTCCTATATAGTGAGTTTCAAAGTAAGATAAGGAATTTATTTAAGAAATTTATTTAACCAAACTATCACGACTTAACCTAACCAATCGTCAATGCCGTACAGTATAAAGAATCTTAATTGTGGTAGACTGCTCGAAGCTAGGTAGACCGCACACTTAACCAGCACCGGCTATTATAAGGGTTCAGTTAAACTTTTTTTTTATTTTAATTTTATTTTATTTACGGCGAATTTTCCTTACGGCGAATTTGTCTTACGGCGAAAATGTTTACGGCGAAAATGTTTACGGCGAATTTTTCTACGGCGAAAATGTTTACGGCGAATTTTCCGGTTACGGTTCCACAGTGCTTCGATGAATGTCTAGTCGTCTTGATATTTCTCTTATTGGCACACCATATTCATGCAATGTCACCATTGCTCCCCGTATTGGTGCACAGACGGCCTTTCCATCTTTGTGTAAATGGCTTATGTGAAGCGTGCTGTGACGCTAAAGGAAATGAGGATACCATGCACCCCTTCTGAAATTGATTTCGGTTGTGAAGGGTACCAACCCTTCGAATGGTAATAATAACACTGGGCAACAAAAAAATTTTTTTTTCGTGTCCCAAGAATGAAAATACCTTATTCTTATAGTATTTTCTGTGCTGAATCCAAATAAGTTTTAAATTTTCTCTATCAGGTCTGGTTTTCGTGTGACATGCAATTTAATTTTTAAAAACCCATATAGTTACATACTTATTAAAATATGATCGAAAAGACATACCTGTAGTTTAAAAAGTAGCTTGTTTTGATTTTCTGCTGTGCTTTGCCTCAGGCATGTCTCTCTTAAGAGTCCAGCAATAGTCAGCCAGCATACTGGGGCTCCATTTGCCTTGGTAACGGTTTTCCATGGCAGAAATATCCTGATGAAAACGCTCACCATGTTCGTCGCTTACCGCACCCAGGTTTTCCGGAAAAAAGTCCAAGTGAGAGTCCAAGAAATGAACCTTTAATGACATATTGCACCCCATTGCTTGGTAAGACTTAAGAAGATCTCCTACTATTTCAGGATAGTTTTCGGCCTTGTGATTTCCCAAAACATTTGTGCAGACACTTTTGAAACTCTGCCACGCAGCTTTCTCAACTTCATTCAACTCTCCTTCAAATCTCTCATCTCTTAACAATTCTCTGATCTGAGGGCCTACAAAAATGCCTTCTTTAATCTTGGCATCACTGATCCGGGGAAACTTATTTCTCAAGTATGTGAATCCTGTTTGCGCTTTATCCATCGGTTTAACAAAGTTTTTCATAAGTCCAAGCTTGATATGCAAAGGAGGAAGGTACACTTTCTCAGGGTCAACAAGTGAACTATTCACAACATTTTTCTTGCCTGGAACAAGTGAGGTGCGTTTTGGCCAATCCTTCTTAACGTAGTGGTTTTGCTTGTCCCTACTGTCCCACTCACATAAAAAACAACAGTACTTGGTGTAACCTAGCTGCAACCCTAGCAAAAGTGCAATGACCTTCAGATCTCCACAGATATTCCACTTATATTTCTGATACTGAAACTTTTCTAAACGCAACTTCATGTTGTCGTATGACTCTTTCATGTTTGCAGCATGTGCAATAGGTACAGAAGGAAATTTATTTCCGTTGTGAAGAAGGACTGCTTTCAAGCTGACTTTTGAGGAGTCAATGAACAATCGCCACTCATCCACGTTATGTTCATGACCAAGAGCCCCCATGACTGAATTAACATCTTTACAAAACACAATTTCATCTTCATGGGAGAACCATTCTTTGAATTCATCATGGCGGCTGCGGAAAAAACAAACTTTAGTGTCACGTTGCAGTAGATTCCAACCCTTTAATCTTGAACCTAAAAGTTCAGCCTGCTTCTTAGATAATTTCAAATCACGAACTAGGTCATTTAGATCTCCTTGTGACAGTAAATGTGGTTCATTGGAGGAACAGGTAGCCTGGAATGTTGGATCAGAAATGTCTTCATCTTTTTCCTCGTGAGATGCTACAGCTACGTTTGATTCCTCATCACTTAAACTTACATGTTCAGGAGGATTTGGTACTGGAAGTTGAGCACTGTGGGGAACTGGTCTCATTGCAGAGGGTAGATTAGGGTATTTCATAAGGCTCTTTGTTTTTGAAGTGATCCCCTTTGTATTTACCAGGCAGAAATAGCAGTCTGTTGTGTGATCTTTGGGTTCCCTCCAAATCAATGGAATAGCAAATGACATGTGACGTGAACCGTTTAGCCATCCTGTAAGTAGTCTTACACATGTCACACAACAAATGTGAGGGGCCCAACTCTTGTCGTGATCGCCTACTTTACATCCGAAATAAAGTTCATAGCATTTTTTTTACTAATGGTGTAAAGTTACGTTTCTGGGATTTTAAAGTTAGATCACCACATACATAACAAAGGAATTAGGATGATTCGACAGTTTCCGCGGCATTACAAAACATCTATATGAATACAACACTGGTGTAAAATTAACAAGAAGCAACAGACACTAGCTGTTAACACTGTGACATTTACAAGCAGACTGACTTGAGCTGCTCTACACACAGAAACTAGGCTCATGTCTGAACAGGTACAAACATGTTTTCAACCTGCACAGTCTGCTGCTCCGACCAATTTATCCTGCCAGCATTGTCAGAACTTTCTCCCCAAAGGAATAAATTGTACTAATTTTACAGAAAAATTAATACAACATATATATTAATATTAATATATTTTATTATAGTTATATTAATTAATACAATATATTATTATATTTATTATTTTTATACTGTTTTATATTATAATATTGTTATATACTTAATTATATATAATATGTTATTATTTTTTTATCCGGTGATCATGCTAAATGAGGAAAAAATGAACATAGCGTCACAAGTAAACTAAGCCTGATAGAAAAAATCTGATTTGATATTTAGATTCAACATGAAAAAGTACACTTAGAACATCCATCAAAACCCTTGTGACAAAATTGTTGTTGACCAGTGTAATCAGCAAATTTCCTATTTTGTTGAACATATGCATAAAAAATTCGTCTTAAAAGCCAAGGATCAAAAGATTGTCAGCAATAGTTTATATCCCAACTGAATATAGTCAGCCATCAACAGTATAATCATATTTTATTTCCATAACTACTCCTGATTACTCTGTCATAGTAAATAACCTTATTATGACTTAGGTAGTAGTGGTAATTCTGAGTGGCGGCCTCTAACCACATACGTTAAACCCATCAGTGCGTCTAAGACCAGACTCTTCTGTTTCTGTCAATTCATTGTTAGTTTAAGGTATTTTGCTCTTTGTCTTTCTAGGTCTAGGGCATTAAAATAAATATTTGAGTTTGTGTTTAGCATTTCCTCCTCCCTTCGTAATTCCCCACCCAACCTCGTTTCCTTCGACAAAGCAACGCTTACCTCCATCCTCATTCCACTTCCTTCATTAAACTTATTATCGCTTTTACTGTCCCTTCCTTCCATCCTTCAATGCCATCGTTCTTAAACTTAGCACATAAATTATATAATATGGAATCTAACACCTTAGATCTCTACGCATTCGTGTTATTTGAAGACGCCTGTGTCTTAGGGGTATCTAAGTGTTGAGAGTGGGCTTGAGGGGTAGTCTATAGATTATTACAGATGACCTTGAACGCTCCAACTATTTAAAAATGATTATTTATTACGCACATCATATGGTATAATACACACATGAATTTAAGTATCTCTTACACTATAGGAATGGAATTGAATCCTACCAGAGTTAAAAGGTCGCAAAATATGATAGATTAGTTTGTATTAAGAGGTCACTAAGAGAAAAGGATTTGGAGTAGAGCGGAAGACAGGGAGTATATTTTCTCGAGTTTCGGTTATTATTAACGTTATATGGATAAATTGCCATGTGGTGTGATCAGAGAGAGAGAGAGAGAAGAGAGAGAGAGAGAGAGAGAGAGAGAGAGAGAGAGAGAGAGAGAGAGAGAGAGAGAGAGAGAGAGAGAGAGAGAGAGAGAGAGAGAGAGTTACAAGGAAAAGAAGTACCTCAAAAGGCCTTGCGGCCCATACCGAGGAGGTACCAATGGCAACGGGTGCCACGGAAAATTTTCTACACACTCAAATAGTGTGCAAAATTTGGTCTAACCTTTTCTTGAACTGATCCACAGAGGAGCTGTTCACAACTTCCGAAGGTAACCTGTTCCATGTGTCACAGATCTTATACGTAAAGTAATTCCCACACACACTAGTCCTAAACCGTTTCAAATCCAACTTCCAACCATTGTTGCGAGTTGGGTTATCATTTAAACTAACATACTTCTAAAATCGACATCGTTGAACCCGCGTAAGAGCTTGAAAACCTCGATCAGTTGACCGCGCAGCCTCCGAGTTTCAAGCGAAAACAAGTTCAGGGCGCGTAACCGTCGATTGTAGCCCATATGCCTAACGGAAGGGATTAACTTTGTGGCCCTCGCCTGCACTCGCTCCAGCCTCTCAATATCTTTCCTGAGGGTGGGCGACCAGAACTGCACAGCATACTCCAGGTGCGGCCGAACAAGGGAATTGTACAGTGAGAGCACAATCTCCTTGTTCCGAAACTGAAATTGCCTCCTGATATAACCCAATAGTTTCTGGGCTTTGTTTTCCACCTCTACACACTGTTTCGTAAACTTAAGATCGCTGCTAATTAGCACACCCAAGTCCTTTTCTAAATCAGTCACCTCGATATTACTACCCAACATCCAGTAGTCCGACTTGGGATTGGCGTAGCCAATGTGCATCACTTTGCATTTACCCAAGTTAAACGGCATTTGCCATTTTTCGGACCACTCTCCTATCCTACCTAGGTCCGCACGCAGTTCCTCGATCGCTTCGGGCGTCCCAACATTGGCCCCAAGCTTGGTGACATCAGCGAATTTGGCGATCCGACTGACGATGCCACCGTCGATATCATTTATGTAAATGATAAACAACAGCGGCCCCAAAACGGAACCCTGAGGAACCCCACTAGTGACCGAGGCCCAACCCGAACTAGCCCTTTTAATTACCACCCTCTGCCGCCTATTCCTCAGCCAGTTTTCAATCCACCTACCTATTTCCCCACCGATACCCAGCGCGCGCACTTTCGCCATTAGCCGGCGGTGAGGTACCTTATCAAAGGCTTTCTGAAAGTCGAGATAAAGTATATCAATCGCCCTACTCTTATCGTACTCACTCAACATGACGTGGAAAAACTCGAGCAAGTTGGTGAGACACGGCCTATGTCGTCTAAACCCATGTTGGGAGTCCCCAAGCAGCTTGTACGAATCCAAATGGTCAACGATCCTATCAGCTATTATCCCTTCTAATAATTTACCTACAACTGAAGTGAGACTAATGGGACGATAGTTCCCTGGACTTTCGTGATCCCCTTTCTTAAAGATAGGGGTCACGTTGGCTTCCCTCCAGTCACCAGGCACCTGGCCCATCTCCAACGATTTGTTGAAGACTGTAGCCAGGTGGGGAGCCACCTGGTCGCGCACTTCTCGCAACACTCTGGGGAGAAACTGGTCTGGCCCAGGAGCCTTAAACGCGCTCAGTTTGTCTATTCTATCGGAGAGAGAGAGAGAGAGAGACAGAGACACACACAGAGAGACAGAGAGACACAGAGAGAGAGAGACAGCGACAGAGAGAGAGAGACAGAGACACACACACAAAGAGACACAGAGAGACACACAGAGAGACTGAGAGACACACAGAGAGACACACAGAGAGACTGAGGGACAGAGAGACACACAGAGAGACAGAGAGACACAGAGAGACAGAGAGACACACAGAGAGAGACAGAGAGAGAGACAGAGAGACACACAGAGAGACACACAGAGACAGAGAGAGAGACAGAGAGAGAGACACACACAGAGAGACACACAGAGAGACAGAGAGACACACAGAGACAGACAGAGACAGAGACAGAGACACACACACACAGAGACACAGAGAGACAGAGACACATACAGAGACACACACAGAGAGACAGAGACAGAGAGACACACAGAGGGACACACAGAGAGACAGAGAGAGAGACACAGAGTTACAAGGAGTTACAAGGAAAAGAAGTACCTCAAAAGGCCTTGCGGCCCATACCGAGGAGGTACCAATGGCAACGGGTGCCAGGGAAAATTTTGTAAAGTTTATTTTTCTTTCAACTATCCTAGCAGTAGTAGAAAACTGGATAGAAAAGTAGAAGGCTCTCTCCCCACCCTCCGCTCCCTCCCTGCCAGAGGCAGGTACGGAAAAAGGTTGAAGAAAATACCTTGACCCTGGAAAAGTAGCCAAGGAAATTTTACAGGAAAGTGGAGAATATATAAATAGCTCTATATTTAGCTTGCTCACAGAGACACCGTGCAAGCGATCTCCTGCAGAGTTTTCTTGTTTTATTCTTAAACTATGAGAGTATTCAGTACTTTGTCTAGCCTATTTTTAAACACATTTACACTTTGACTGGAAACAACCTCTGAGGGAAGTTGGTTCCAGATATTAACTATTTTATAGGAAAATGAATTTCCGCAGACTTAGGTCCTAAATGTCTTTACACACTCAAATAGTGTCCAAGATTTCGTCTACCCTTTTCTTGAACTGATCCACAGAGGAACTGTTCACAACTTCTGGAGGTAACCTGTTCCACGTGTCACAGATCTTATAAGTAAAGTAATTCCCACACACACTAGTCCTAAACCGTTTCAAATCCAACTTCCAACCATTGTTGCGAGTTGGGTTATCATTTAAACTAAACATGCTTCTAAAATCGACATCGTTGAACCCGCGTAAGAGCTTGAAAACCTCGATCAGTTGACCGCGCAGCCTCCGAGTTTCAAGCGAAAACAAGTTCAGGGCGCGTAACCGTCGATTGTAGCCCATATGCTTAACGGAAGGGATTAACTTTGTGGCCCTCGCCTGCACTCGCTCCAGCCTCTCAATATCTTTCCTGAGGGTGGGCGACCAGAACTGCACAGCATACTCCAGGTGCGGCCGAACAAGGGAATTGTACAGTGAGAGCACAATCTCCTTGTTCCGAAACTGAAATTGCCTCCTGATATAACCCAATAGTTTCTGGGCTTTCTTTTCCACCTCTACACACTGTTTCGTAAACTTAAGGTCGCTGCTAATTAGCACCCAAGTCCTTTTCTAAATCAGTCACCTCGATATTACTACCCAACATCCAGTAGTCCGACTTGGGATTGGCGTAGCCAATGTGCATCACTTTGCATTTACCCAAGTTAAACGGCATTTGCCATTTTTCCAACCACTCTCCTATCCTACCTAGGTCCGCACGCAGTTCCTCGATCGCTTCGGGCGTCCCAACATTGGCCCCAAGCTTGGTGTCATCAGCGAATTTGGCGATCCGACTGACGATGCCACCGTCGATATCATTTATGTAAATGATAAACAACAGCGGCCACAAAACGGAACCCTGAGGAACCCCACTAGTGACCGAGGCCCAACCCGAACTAGCCCCTTTAATTACCACCCTCTGCCGCCTATTCCTCAGCCAGTTTTCAATCCACCTTCCTATTTCCCCACCGATACCCAGCGCGCGCACTTTCGCCATTAGCCGGCGGTGAGGTACCTTATCAAAGGCTATCTGAAAGTCGAGATAAAGTATATCAATCGCCCTACTCTTATCGTACTCACTCAGCATGACGTGGAAAATCTCGAGCAAGTTGGTGAGACACGACCTATGCCGTATAAACCCATGTTGGGAGTCCGCAAGCAGCTTGTAGGAATCCAAATGGTCAACGATCCTATCAGCTATTATCCCTTCTAATAGTTTACCTACAACTGAAGTGAGACTAATGGGACGATAGTTCCCTGGACTTTCGTGATCCCCTTTCTTAAAGATAGGGGTCACGCTGGCTTCCCTCCAGTCACCAGGCACCTAGCCCATCTCCAACGATTTGTTGAAGACTGTAGCCAGGTGGGGAGCCACCTGGTCACGCACTTCTCGCAACACTCTTGGGAGAAACTGGTCTGGCCCAGGAGCCTTAAACGCGCTCAGTTTGTCTATTCTATCGGCAACGACTGTCGCGGTACATCTAACACTATCCAGGCCAGCACCTTCGTGCCTCACGCCTGGCTCGGGGATGACGCGGGTGTCCTCCTTGGTGAACACTCCCGCAAAGTACTCATTAAGCACATTAGCGATGTCCGCGTCGGAGGTCCGCAGAACGCCGCTTCCGTCCTTTAACGGACCTATCATGCTTCTAATGGGCTTTCTACTATTAACATAACTGAAGAACTCCTTAGGGTTCCCCTTGCAGAGGCTTGCCACCCGTAGTTCTTCGTTACGTTTCGCTAGCCTAACTTTCGCCTTCACTTCCCTACACAGGCGGACATACGCTTCAGTGTTTTCGTGGGAACGATTGGCCTTCGCTCTCCTATACGCTACTTTCCTATTTCGGATAGCCGAAGCGATGTCACGATTGAACCACCTAGGCTGCGTTGAAGCAGGGGTGACCGGTTTTGAGGGTATGGCAGCAGACTGCAGCACCATAAACTCGTCCCGGAATGCACTCCACACTCCCTCAACATCGCCGCCAACCTCTAACCCCATATCTCCTACGCTATCCCTGAGGCTAACAAAGTTCGCCCGCCGGAGATCGAGCTTACTGCCTCTCGAGTTACTACGCTTCACCCGAGGGACGCACACACTGAACCTAATAAGACCGTGATCACTCCCGCCGAATGATTCGTCAACGGTGAGGCCAGTGACGAGGTTGTCTTCGGTCGTGAATACTAAGTCTAGAACGCTTTCGCCTCGTGTAGGCTCGTTGACCCACTGAGTGAGGAAGTTCTCATCAGCAAAGTCAACTAGCCTCCTCCCTTCAGCATCGGCAGTCCTGTTTTCCCACTTTATGCCGCGACAGTTGAAGTCTCCTAAAACTACACACACCCTATCCCCTAGCAGGCTACTGAGTTCGGTGTACAGGGCTGTATCCTCCACGAGGAGGAGATGCGGAGGTCTGTACACGAAGATTAACCTATAGTTCGTCCCTCCCACGTTCAGATCGACGCAAAGCAGCTCCCGTTCCGACCGGAACTGGCAGTCAACCGGACTCAACGTGTCTCTGACGTATATTAGTACCCCACCCCCCTCCCCACGGGTGCGGTCTTTGTGAAACATTCTATACCCGGGAATTTCGAACTCCCCAACGTAGTCCCTACGATCAGTATGAATCCAGGACTCGGTGATAGCAACGATATCCTGGTATTCTGATGCTAAGAGTGCCCGTAGCTCGCCAAACTTGTTCCTGATCGATCTAGCATTAAAAAGCATTGCACGGAGGGAGCCTCCCCTATTCTGACCGGAGACACACACACAGAGACAGAGAGACAGAGAGACACACACAGAGAGACAAAGACACACACAGAGAGACAGAGACAGAGAGACACACAGAGACACACAGAGAGACACACAGAGACAGAGATACACAGAGAGACACACAGAGAGACACACAGAGACACACACAGAGAGAGACAGAGAGACAGAGACACACACAGAGAGAGATAGAGACAGAGAGAGACACAGAGACACACACAGAGAGACAGAGACAGAGACACACAGAGAGACAGAGAGACACACAGAGACACACAGAGACACACACAGAGAGACAGAGAGACACACAGAGACACACACAGAGAGACGGAGACAGAGACACACACAGAGAGACACACAGAGAGCTTTTAAATCACACCTTTTAAATGGTTTGTGGGTAAGGGCTTCACGTATGTTATTTTAGTCCAGGGTAGTTTATGTGGAGGTGTTAACGTAATTTGCACTTGTGACTTTTAATTGTAAGACAACTACCATAGCTGGGACTGAGACACGTTATCCCCTGCATACTCTATATATATCTATATACAGTATGTCTCTATATATAAATAGATAGAGTGATTAACACAATGATAATGTGGACGTCATTGATGGGGTTAGAGCAATTATGTGCACCAATCCGAACACACCTCCGCTGCCATAAGGACCGCCCATTTTATACCTAACAGACTAGCTTGAGACGAGACAGAGGCGCGAGACTTCTTGTAAGCACTGTACCAATGAAACCCACTCAGAAGGCCCGATTACGTCGTTACAAGAACATAATACACGTTAGAGAAGACCAACCAAAGAATAACGATGCAACCTCAAAACATATCGAACATGTATTAAAAAGCAGTCTCCCACACACATTGAGGAATAAAGGCTTAAGTCTTTGTAATCTATTGAGTGAGGACCCCATCACAGAGTGGACCGATACAGGTGAGGTCATTGTTGAAGGAACAAAGGTACGGGGTTCGAATATCGTCGACATTGTCCACAGTCTGGTGAGAAAGTGGGATAGTCCCTCACCATCAGGATGAAAGCATATTAAAGCAAGACTACGGCAAATAAATGTCCCCAAAACAGTGATAAGAAATCTGAACAGGTTAAAAGACTTGGGGTACTCTACTCATCGCATATGCCACGACTGAGCACGCCCTCACTCCCAGCGGTAGCATCCCTGAAGAGGAGAAAGAAGAGACCAAACAACAACGGTCAACCCTCTCCACGTGCCTCTAAAATATGCAAATGGCTAACATATTAAGAATACACTATTATGGCATTTCCACACCCAGCCTCCTACGGCGGTGTTGATAGACTGTACAGAGGTGTTTACAATGATAGAGTAGGGAAAAGAGATGTTGAGAGGTTTTTGTGGGAGGAGGATGCTTATACACTTCATAAGCCTGTGAGAAAAAGGTTTAAAACAGCCAAGACAACGGCGGCTTCGATTGACTCTATTTGGCAAGCGGATTTAACAGATATGCAAAGATATTCAGTATATAATGATGGCTATCGTTACATCCTATTCATAATAGATGTATGCTCTAGATATATGTGGCTAATTACACTGTAAAATAAATCGCCTGAAACAGTTGCTAAAGCTACCAAAACGCTGATGTTGAAAGAAAACAGGATTCCAGGCTATTTTTTTACGGATATGGAGAAAGAATTTATAGGCCGAGCTTTTCAGAACATGTTGGCAGAGTTTAATATCAGTTACTACACTAGCAATTTCATACATAAGGCCTCTTTAGCTAAAAGAGTTCAATGTACCATACAGGAACCCATGCATCGTTATTTTACACATAAAAAAACATACAGATATATGGGCATTCTGGAATCATTGGCCTCATCGTACAACCGTTCAGGCCATCGCGTGATTGGGACAACACCTAACAAGGTTTTAGAAAGAGGTACGCACACAGAGCGTGAGGTGAGAAGAGATATTCGTAGAGCACCCCACACTCTACACGTTTCAAAATCAATGATTATGTAAGGCTATCGCGTTCGGGAAATGAATTCGCGAAGGGATTTCAGCAAGGTTGGACACGTGAGATTTTTAAAGTTAGGCTATGAGACCTAAAGGTGAGATAATGATGTATTACGTTGAAGATTTGAATGGGGAAGAGATCGCAGGAGGTTTTGACCTCGAGGTGTTGCAGAAAGTGACGTTTAATTTAGGAGAAAATGTGTTTCAAATTAAAAAATATTTAGGCAGCAGAGGTTCAGGAAAGAGAAAAATGTACCTGGTGAAATGGCTAGGGTACCCAGAAAGCTTCAACACCTATATAAAAGCTGCTGCAATAATGAAGCTTAAATAGTATGCAACATGGTGCCTAACCACTTCTATGTCACACTACCATCCTCTTCTCTGTCTGTACATCCTAACAGTTCCATGGCCAACTTTGTAACACAACTCCATGGGCCCATTGAGTTGGAACATGATTCGTATGAGGCGGAGATATGCGAAATTCAGCCATCCACCAGCTTCTTAAGTATTGATTATAAAGAACCCGTTTTTACGGTTCTTAGAGAAAGCCGGGGTAACTCGGGATAAAACCATGCGTACCGCCCGGAGTGGAGATGCACGGTATTGCACTACAGTAATAACACTAGGCCCGGGCCTTTATGGTGCTGCTGAGGATGTTGTGAGAGACTTAAACTTTGGTTTAAAAAGCTCAAATCTTATGGCTGATTCAGTATACGAAATCGTAAACAAAGAAACCCCTGCACACGCTCTAACCATAAAATCACAGGATATAGAAATATTAAAGACAAAGGACTATTCAAGATTATAACCTAGGGCCGATATGGAGCAGCCCTCCAAAGAGACACCTTTCACGAGGCACAACATGACTTCTCCAGCCGAATGTATCAGTTGAACATGGAGAAATTGGGTGATGGCTATACACCCCCAGACATGTGCTATATTTACAGCAACATCGTGGAGCATCAGTTTGTTGGAGATACCCAGGAACGCCTATTGCGCATCGCTCACATCCCCAAACATAGAGGGAAGAACTTGAGCATTACGTATGACAAACCCTATTATGTGACTAATCTATTAACCAATAACTCAATATATATAAGAACGATTGAGAGAAAACGTTTCCCATTCGGCGATGGGAGCTTAACAGTGAAGCTGGACTTTCGTCGCACTGAGTTATAATGGCGCGAAGTCCTTTTTCATAGTCTATTGAAGGGTGAGATACCAGCGTGGGAGTGGGCTTGGATCCATTTTTTCAACCAAACTGCGCACGGCTGTCCCTTTGTTGAAGAAGGGCGCCATATACCTCAGGAGGAAGGCGCTACAATCAGGTTTAAACACGGTAGAAGACATAATGGCGGGGGCTAGACCTAAAGAAGCTCAAAAAAGCACTTAAAGCGTACACGGGACGAAATCCTCAAAGATGCAAAGAGAAAAATGCATGGTGGTGGGAAAAAGAGGGCTGTCCGGAAGAAAAAAGGGTTACCATCACGTGGCGTTAAACGAAAAAGGACATCAGAAAAGAAGAAGTGTTCTAAGAGAATTAAACCTATGTTTGGTAATTTTTTTAATGATATAACCTAAGGACTTTGCTTTCACGAATCATAGGCTATTTACTACTTGTCGAGAGAGGTGGCACTATTTCAGATCGTCATGGCAACCTTTGTCAATCCGTGTAGCTCACAATGTTGTAAATCGGAGCTATCCCTCTTTGACATGCCCCCAACACAAGTAGTTTCTATTGAGCACAGTGATTTTATTACGATTAACCCGTTAAACACAATTAGTTCACCGAGTGCTCCTATGGAATTCGTGATACCCAGCTCAGGCCCTTACGTTTTTGTTCCAAGCTGTATGCACAATTGCACATGTACGCTAAACTACGTGTAGCCCATTCAGATGGAACGGTCTGCGATGATAAGTATGTTGTTTTTCCCGAAACAAACTTTCTTCACTCCATATTCAGCCAGTGTGATGTGTATTTAAATCAGGTCAACATCTCGGCAGGAACTGGTTATTATCACCTACGAGCCTATCTAGAAAATATCTTCAACTTTTCAAAAGAAGCGAAGGATACCTTTTTAACTGCCGAGGGCTATTATCAGACTAAAGACGAAAGTAGTCTAAAGGACAAATTTACATATTCTAAAACGAAGATATACGAATGTTTTGGACGCTTGCATGCAGACTTCACATTCCAGGAGAAACTGCTTATGAATGGCATCGACATGAAAATGAAGCTCACCCGTACGAATCCTGAGATCTACATAAATCTGGGAGCTGATCAAGAAGAGGGCGCAAAACTCGTTGTGGTTCATGTTATGGAAACATACCTTCGTGTACGACGAGTGAAACTAAGTTCACTAAAACAAATAGAAATTGAAAAAAATTTACTACATCACACAGTGGTATAGAATTAACAGAGTACAGATCAAACTATACACGGTGTCCGCAGGGTTAGCCTCGAAACAGATAGAAAACATCGCCCTGGGAGTTCTACCTAAAAGGCTGTTAATTGGAATGTAGGAACACGCTTCGGTGAATGGAAAATATAAAAAGAACGCCTTTAAACTTGAGAAATTCGGCCTTAAAAATATAATTCTATACGTCAGTGGCGTTGCGCTGGGCGGAAAAATTGACATGGATTATTCATCAGACGCTGTGTTCCCGCTTTGCGCGAGAGCATATAGCAATCTGGCCCATATTGCCGGTGCTTGTGATGAGCTTGGAACTGGGGTAACGCAGAAAGAATTCATCGATCAATTTAACCTTTATCTGTTTGACATCACTCCTGACTTATCTGCTAGTGTAAATACACAGTTAAGTCGACAGCAGAGTGGGAACATCTCAGTCAAATTGGAATTCGCCAAGCCTATAGACGCGCCCATTGGTGTACTAGTATACATCGAATCACAAGCTGTAATAGAAAATTACCGCCTCAAGAGTGTAGGACTGGCTTTTAAAATGGACGCGAATACACCCTAAAGAGTAATGAAAAGTGACCGAACCACACGCCAACTACGAGAGACTGCGGTGCAATTATTGTCAACACAGATGTTATTGGTTATGAAGGGATTCATTGGATAGCTATCTATTTTAAAACTAGGGAAAGAATGTACTACTTTAATTCACTGGGCGATCATCGTTGGAGCGACTCTATTACTTTAAAATTTCTCGAACAGCTGCATATCCCCGAAATTGTCTTGTCGCCTTACCAATTCCAGGGATACTTTAGTAATACTTGCGGCATGTACTGCCTTTTATTTTTCTTAGATATGTCACGCGGAAAGGATTTTATAAATTTTTAAAAATTATTCGACCCGTTTCACACTGAGCTGAATGATGAGTTGGTATGCAGAGCTAAAAAAAACGTGTTCCGTTTGTACGCACTCGATGTGTTGTATGATGTTTTACGCGTATATATAAAATGTAACTTGAGTAATTGCAACAATATTGTGTCAAATATAAGATGTCTCCAATAATGTTAGTCTTGTGTTCTGTAGCATATTTAAAATTTAATGGATGCTAATTCTGTAACTATTTTAAGTTAATATAGAAATTGTACTTTTATAAAACATGATTTCTATCATTTAATAAATTGATGAAAATACAGTGCGTCTTGTTCTTAACCGAAACAAAAAGAAAAAACTTACATTAGTTCCCCGAAGACCTGGCATTCGTTGGACGGGATGTGATCCAATATTTCGACTCCGTATTCGTGTCAGTGGATCGAGTGTCCAGTAAAACTTCAACCTTCAAATTGCCGTCGACTATTTGCGTTTTTTTAAAGCTATCACGAAGAGTTTCTAAAACACGAGTCAGTTCCTCATTGGACCTATAAGAAAAGACCACAGTTTTAGACAGAAAATTATTTTTGCCCGTTCATACATTTTCTGTATCTTTTTTAAATAAAATCCATTGGTTTTCGTTAAAAATACACACAGAGGAGCATATATAAGGTACATAAATTTTTATTCTCACATCTCGACTTTAGTACCTTCTGCTCGATCAAACGGAGCATCATTACAAATGTCAGTAACGGTTTGTGTTGAGAGGAGATTTCCTCCTTCGTCACCTGCGAAAAGTTCGAATTTAGCCCCTGCAAAGGGGTCACCGACTTCAAATACCTGTGGGGAACAGTAGAGGTCTGTCTGACTTGAGGCGTCCATGACGAGAGAGTGTGTGGTTACTCGTTGATAAAAATAACTGCCGTGGGTTCCAGCTGAAAAGCCCCCTTTCTCATACTCCGCCCATTCGGTTGTAATTGGACGAGCCGCGAATTCTGGGGTGCGTGTCTTTACCAAATTTGACTTGTTCATTCCTCAGATTTTTTCAATTGTTTAAATAAGTGGTTAAATTTATCAGAATGTAACTTTAAAAATTTTTAAGCGTAAATTCATAGATTTTAATATCTTCATTGAATAAAATTATCAGATTTTTTTCATAAATTGAATTGTATTCGTATTAAGGGAAGACTTTCGAACTCTAAAATTATATATATATATGTATTTTTTTCTCAAGTTTCCTGTTCCAATCAAGGCAGAAATTAATGACCTACTAGCTAAAGAAATAAATGTAGTAATTGAAAATAATAATACATTTATTAAAAATATAATTCTTCCGCATATTACTAAAAGTATTAAAACCTAATTTTCCGTAGTTTATGCAATTTCTTGTAATAACTACCCGAAATAGTATGCTGGAGAAATTACTGACATTTACAGGCGGATTTACAAACATAAGTACTCTGTGTGCACAACTGAAGTTCACAATCTAGTGTTTAATCATGTTTAGTCTTCAAACCATAATATCGACTTTAATCATTATAAAGTCCTTCCTCATATTAATGACCATCATAATAGAAAAACTGATTTGTAAATGGGTACTGGAGGTTTTTGGCAACTTTTGTGATACATGCCATATTTATTGGCTATGCCATACTAAATCTATAATAATTTAGAATATTCTAAGAAATATAATTGTTTTAGTTCAGTTTAAAATGCTGAATTTTATAGTTTGGGAGAATTTAATGTAAAATAAATAATGAAATAAGTCTGGTATTGCACTAGTTCGAATTATTCTTCTACAAATTGTGCAAATAACAGAATTACTCAATGCATAGCGCAATCTGGCATCTAATCTTAAAACATGATGGGTTAAAAAGCGAGAAATTAAATAGTTACCCCAAATTTAATTTCTATTTTGTTTTAAAAATTATATTAATGTTTTTATGTTGTAGTTTAAGGATATAATTGTGTCTTAAAGATAAATTTGTATTTATTAAGCTTGAAACAAAATAATTGGGTAAAAGAGGAAAAATGAATAAGTTACCCCGAAATACAATCTACTTTTAATATAAAGTTATATTAATATTTTTTTAATAAGATTTTAAGATATATTTGTCTTAAAAATAAATTTGTATTTATTAACCCAGAAACACAATAAATGGGTGAAAGACGAGAAATGAAATAGTTACCCCTAATTTAATTTTTATTTTGTTTTAAAAATTATATTAATGTTTTTATGTTGTAGTTTAAGGATAAATCTGTATATTAAGGAGAAATTTTTTTTTTGTATTAAACTTAGTTTGTCATATTCGATTATTTGTTTAAAAGATCGCCAACCCAGTGGCAAATTCGCCTCGTGGTGGCTTTCCACCATGAAAAGCTCAATCGTAGCGTTGCCCTATTTTTGAGACCTTGTCGTTCTACCCCCTGGTCCCATAAACGTATTTTTTTATGCTTAAAAGCTTTGTCTATTAATTGCGTCGTATATAGAGACCTTGTTGGTCTACCAGGAGCTGGTAAGTAAAAGCTGTGGCTAAGGCGGCTTGGTCAGGTGTTGGTAAGTAAAGCCATAGGTACGGCGGCTGTGTAATACTGTGTTACTGCTGAGAGGTCTTAAGGTCTAGACCAGGGGCCTTCAACCTTTTTTAGCTTACCGCCCACTTTTTTGATTTTTTGAGAATTAAAAAACTTATCGCCCACCTTAGGGCAAAAAAATTAAATCATCATAATTAATAAAAGAAAAAAGAAAATAAATGTTTAATTACCTTTAATGAGAGCCTTGTGGTTGATGCTTGCTAATTAAAACTTTAAGTTGGGTTTTATTTTAGTAAGAAACAAACGAAGATCTCCTCTCTCTGCTATATTCAAACGATTTCTTTCTTTGGTAAGAATGTGGTTCACTACACTGAATCCTGATTCAACCAGATATGAGGTAGGGAAAGCTACTAGTAGAGTAGAAATCTTATTCCATAAATGTGGATAGAGCTTGTGTATTTTTTTGTTCTGCCAAAGTTGTAGGTATCCACCTTCTTTGAAATTTGCTTTGCACTCAGCGTCATATTTTAATTGCAATAATTCCTCTTGACAGGTAACCTCAACATCACATACGTTTATAATAAAAGGAGTCTTCATCCACACATCGACTTTAAGGTTGATAATGTCTTGAATGCGATTTTCCGTGTAAATTTTTAGTGCATCAAGATGACTACTATATTTTTCCAAGTCACTAGCTGTGAGATCATCTTTGATTGATAACAATGAATTCAATTTTCTTTTATTGTAGAAGAAAACGATTGTGTTTGTGTGTGCGTACGTGTGTGTGATCTTAGTGCTAACTATATTTTTCGTCGATTTAGATCGGGTCTTTTGAAGTCTAAATGTTCATATTTACCACACCCTTAAGTGAATCTAATTACAGTTTTCGTGAAAATTTTCTACCGCCCACCTAAAATCACAATTCGCCCACTAGTGGGCGCTACCGCCCAGGTTGAAGGCCCCTGGTCTAGACGATTCATTGTTGTAGCCCTCATCTCGGGTACGTGGTGTTGATGGAATGAACTCCTAAAAGTCTATACTTAGACGATTGATATAGCCCTCATCTCACCATGTGCTGTTGATGGGATGAGCTTCTAAAAGTCTATACTTAGACGATTGGTTGTAGCCCCCATCTCACCATGTGCTGTTGATGGGATGAGCTCTTAAAAGCTATACTGAGACGATTGGTGGATGTAGTGATGGTTGTGGGGAGGTATTCATTTTGTGTGGTAGTTATTGAGCATGCTCGTATATATTTTGCTATTGGGGCTTTACATGCATCTGTTTATATACGTTGTGTGTGTATGTGTAATAATAGAGGATCTATGAGCGTATATATAGTCGGGGAGTGTATGTGCGTTTGTGTGCGTTTTTAATTCGCTCGAAGTTTATTAATATATACACAAACAATTTATGCCTTCTAAGTCTTCTAAACCAGATTAAGCCTTCTAAGCCAACTGGCGGATTTCGAGTTCTAAGCCAATGATGCTACCCTGAGCTCTCATTATGCGTCTAGCGATCCAGGCGAAAACATTCTCTCTCTCTCTCTCTCTCTCTCTCTCTCTCTCTCTCTCTCTCTCTCTCTCTCTTCTAAGTCAGTCTTCTAAACCAGATTAAGCCTTCTAAGCCAACAGGCTGATTTCGAATTCTAAGCCAATGATGCTACCCTGAGTTCTCATTATGCGTCTGGCGATCCAGGCGAAAACTCTCTCTCTCTCTCTCTCTCTCTCTCTCTCTCTCTCTCTCTCTCTCTCTCTCTCTCAGGTCGTGTCTCACCAACTTGCTCGAGTTTTTCCATGTCATGTTGAGTGAGTATGATAAGAGTAGGGCGATTGATATACTTTATCTCGACTTTCAGAAAGCCTTTGATAAGGTACCTCACCGCCGGCTAATGGCGAAAGTGCGCGCGCTGGGTATCGGTGGGGAAATAGGTAGGTGGATTGAAAACTGGACGAGGAATAGGCGGCAGAGGGTTGTAATTAAAGGGGCTAGTTCGGGTTGGGCCTCGGTCACTAGTGGGATTCCTCAGGGTTCCGTTTTGGGGCCACTGTTGTTTATCATTCACATAAATGATATCGACGGTGGCATCGTCAGTCGGATCGCCAAATTCGCTGATGACACCAAGCTTGGGGCCAATGTTGGGACGCCCGAAGGGATCGAGCAACTGCGTGCGGACCTAGGTAGGATAGGAGAGTGGTCCGAAAAATGGCAAATGCCGTTTAACTTGGGTAAATGCAAAGTGATGTACATTGGCTACGCCAATCCCAAGTCGGACTACTTGATGTTGGCGAGTAATATAGAGGTGACTGATTTAGAAAAGGACTTGGGTGTGCTAATTAGCAGCGACTTTAAGTTTACGAAACAGTGCGTAGAGGTGGAAAAGAAAGCGCAGAAACTATTGGGTTATATCAGGAGGCAATTTCAGTTTCGGAACAAGGAGATTGTGCTCTCACTGTACAATTCCCTTGTTCGGCCGCACCTGGAGTATACTGTGCAGTTCTGGTCGCCCACCCTCAGGAAAGATATTGAGAGGCTGGAGCGAGTGCAGGCGAGGGCCACAAAGTTAATCCCTTCCGTTAGGCATATGGGCTACAATCGACGGTTACGCGCCCTAAACTTGTTTTCGCTGGAAACTCGGAGGCTGCGCGATCAACTGATCGAGGTTTTCAAGCTCTTACGCGGGTTCAACGATGTCGATTTTAGAAGTATGTTTAGTTTAAATGATAACCCAACTCGCAACAATGGTTGGAAGTTGGATTTAAAACGGTTTAGGACTAGTGTGTGTGGGAATTACTTTACGTATAAGATCTGTGACACATGGAACAGGTTACCTTCGGAAGTTGTGAACAGTTCCTCTGTGGATCAGTTCAAGAAAAGGTTAGACCAAATCTTGCACACTATTTGAGTGTGTACAAAATTTTCCGTGGCACCCGTTGCCATTGGTACCCCCTCGGTATGGGCCGCAAGGCCTTTTGAGGTACTTCTTTTCCTTGTAACTCCTTGTAACTCTCTCTCTCTCTCTCTCTCTCTCTCAGCAGTTAGTCCCCTCCCCAGTAGTTAGTCCCCCTCCCCCAGTAGTTAGTCCCCCTCCCCCAGTAGTTAGTCCCCCTCCCCCAGTAGTTAGTCCCCCTCCAACAGCAGGTAGTTCCCCTCCAACAGCAGGTAGTCCCCCTCCCCCAGTAGTTAGTCCCCCTCCAACAGCTGGTAGTGACTCTCCTTCTACGTTGGAGGGGGCTCAGGCTCCTGCGGAGATTGTCCCCTTGTTAGTGAGGGGCTCTTCAACTCCCGACAGCCCTGGCTGTTCGGGAAACGGGTCGTGCTAGGGGGCGGTCAGAATAGAAAAGGCTCCCTCCGTGCAAAGGTTTTTAATGCTAGGTCGATCAGGAATAAGTTTTGCGAGCTACGGGCGCTCTTAGCATCAGAATACGAGGATATCGTTGCTATCACCGAGTCCTGGATTCATATTGATCGTAGGGACTACGTTGGGGAGTTCGAAATTCCCGAATATAGAATGTTTCGCAAAGACCGCATCCGTGGGGATGGGGGTGGGGTACTAATATACGTCAGAGACACGTTGAGTCCGGTTGACTGCCAGTTCCGGTCGGAACGGGAGCTGCTTGGCGTCGATCTGAACGTGGAAGGGACGAACTATAGGTTAATAATGGTGTACAGACCTCCGCATCTCCTCCTCGAGGAGGATACAGCCCTGTACACGGAACTCAGTAGCCTGCTAGGGGATAGGGTGTGTGTAGTTTTAGGAGACTTCAACTGTCGCGGCATAAAGTGGGAAAACAGGACTGCCGATGCTGAAGGGAGGAGGCTAGTTGACTTTGCTGATGAGAACTTCCTCACTCAGTGGGTCAACGAGCCTACACGAGGCGAAAGCGTTCTAGATTTAGTATTCACGACCGAAGACAACCTCGTCACTGGCCTCACCGTTGACGAATCATTGGGCGGGAGTGATCACGGTCTTATTAGGTTCCGTGTGTGCGTCCCTCGGGTGAAGCGTAGTAACTCGAGAGGCAGTAAGCTCGATCTCCGGCGGGCGAACTTTGTTAGCCTCAGGGATAGCGTAGGACAGATGGGGTTAGAGGTTGGCGGCGATGTTGAGGGAGTGTGGAGTGCATTCCGGAACGAGTTTATGGTGCTGCAGTCTGCTGCCATACCCTCAAACCCGGTCACTCCTGCTTCAACGCGGCCTAAGTGGTTCAATCGTGACATCGCTTCGGCTATCCGAAATAGGAAAGTAGCGTATAGGAGGGCGAAGGCCAATCGTTCTCACGAGAACACTGAAGCGTATGTCCGCCTGTGTAGGGAAGTGAAGGCGAGGGTTAGGCTAGCGAAACGTAACGAAGAACTACGGGTGGCAAGCCTCTGCAAGGGGAACCCTAAGGAATTCTTCAGTTATGTTAATAGTAGAAAGCCCATTAGAAGCATGATAGGACCGTTAAAGGACGGAAGCGGCGTTCTGCGGACCTCCGACGCGGACATCGCTAATGTGCTTAATGAGTACTTTGCGGGAGTGTTCACCAGGGAGGATACCCGCGTCAGCCCCGAGCCAGGCGTGAGGCACGAAGGTGCTGGCCTGGATAGTGTTAGATGTACCGCGAAAGTCGTTACCGGTAGAATAGACAAACTGAGCGCGTTTAAGGCTCCTGGGCCAGACCAGTTTCTCCCCAGAGTGTTGCGAGAAGTGCGCGACCAGGTGGCTTCCCACCTGGCTACAGTCTTCAACAAATCGTTGGAGATGGGCCAGGTGCCTGGTGACTGGAGGGAAGCCAACGTGACCCCTATCTTTAAGAAAGGGGGATCACGAAAGTCCAGGGAACTATCGTCCCATTAGTCTCACTTCAGTTGTAGGTAAATTATTAGAAGGGATAATAGCTGATAGGATCGTCGACCATTTGGATTCCTACAAGCTGCTTGGGGACTCCCAACATGGTTTAGACGGCATAGGTCGTGTCTCACCAACTTGCTCGAGTTTTTCCACGTCATGTTGAGTGAGTATGATAAGAGTAGGGCGATTGATATAATTTATCTCGACTTTCAGATAGCCTTTGATAAGGTACCTCACCGCCGGCTAATGGCGTAAGTGCGCGCGCTGGGTATCGGTGGGGAAATAGGAAGGTGGATTGAAAACTGGCTGAGGAATAGGCGGCAGAGGGTTGTAATTAAAGGGGCTAGTTCGGGTTGGGCCTCGGTCACTAGTTGGGTTCCTCAGGGTTCCGTTTTGGGGCCACTGTTGTTTATCATTTACATAAATGATATCGACGGTGGCATCGTCAGTCGGATCGCCAAATTCGCTAATGACACCAAGCTTGGGGCCAATGTTGGGACGCCCGAAGCGATCGAGCAACTGCGTGCGGACCTAGGTAGGATAGGAGAGTGGTCCGAAAAATGGCAAATGTCGTTTAACTTGGGTAAATGCAAAGTGATGCACATTGGCTACGCCAATCCCAAGTCGGACTACTCGATGTTTGGTAGTAATATCGAGGTGACTGATTTAGAAAAGGACTTGGGTGTGCTAATTAGCAGCGACCTTAAGTTTACGAAACAGTGTGTAGAGGTGGAAAAGAAAGCCCAGAAACTATTGGGTTATATCAGGAGGCAATTTCAGTTTCGGAACAAGGAGATTGTGCTCTCACTGTACAATTCCCTTGTTCGACCGCACCTGGAGTATGCTGTGCAGTTCTGGTCGCCCACCCTCGGAAAAGATATTGAGAGGCTGGAGCGAGTGCAGGCGAGGGCCACAAAGTTAATCCCTTCCGTTAGGCATATGGGCTACAATCGACGGTTACGCGCCCTGAACTTGTTTTCGCTTGAAACTCGGAGGCTGC
The DNA here is from genome assembly GCA_023014485.1 of Bathynomus jamesi. Classification (NCBI taxonomy): domain Eukaryota; kingdom Metazoa; phylum Arthropoda; class Malacostraca; order Isopoda; family Cirolanidae; genus Bathynomus; species Bathynomus jamesi. Next base: position 438,924 of record JAJOZX010000133.1, read on the forward strand.
GCGGTCAACTGATCGAGGTTTTCAAGCTCTTACGCGGGTTCAACGATGTCGATTTTAGAAGTATGTTTAGTTTAAATGATAACCCAACTCGCAACAATGGTTGGAAGTTGGATTTGAAACGGTTTAGGACTAGTGTGTGTGGGAATTACTTTACGTATAAGATCTGTGACACATGGAACAGGTTACCTTCGGAAGTTGTGAACAGTTCCTCTGTGGATCAGTTCAAGAAAAGGTTAGATCAAATCTTGCACACTATTTGAGTGTGTACAAAATTTTCTTCTGGCACCCGTTGCCATTGGTACCTCCTCGGTATGGGCCGCAAGGCCTTTTGAGGTTCTTCTTTTCCTTGTAACTCCTTGTAACTCTCTCTCTCTCTCTCTCTCTCTCTCTCTCTCTCCGTGCAATGCTTTTTAATGCTAGGTCGATTAGGAATACGTTTTGCGAGCTACGGGCGCTCTTAGCATCAGAATATCAGGGTATCGTTGCAATCACCGAGTCCTGGATTCATACTGATCGTAGGGACTACATACGTTGGGGAGTTCGAAATTCCCGGATGTAGAATGTTTCACAAAGACCGCACGCACCCTTTGGGAGGGGGGAGGAGTACTAATATACGTCAAGGACACGTTGAGTCCGGTTGACTGCCAGTTCGGGTCGGAACGGGAGCTGCTTGGCGTCGATCTGAACGTGGAATGGACGAACTATAGGTTAATCTTGGTGTACAGACCTCCGCATCTCCTCCTCGAGGAGGATACAGCCCTGTACACCGAACTCCGTAGCCTGGTAGGGGATAAGGTGTGTATAGTTTTAGGAGACTTCAACTGTCGCTGCATAAAGTGGGAAGACAGGACTGCTGATGCTGAAGGAAGGAGGATGGTTGACTTTACTGATGAAAACTTCCTCATTCATTAGGTCAAAGAGCCTACACGAGGCGAAAGCGTTCTAGACTTAGACAGGACTGCTGATGCTGAAGGGAGGAGGCTAGTTGACTTTGCTGATGAGAACTTCCTCACTCAGTGGGTCAACGAGCCTACACGAGGCGAAGGCGTTCCAGACTTAGTATTCACGACCGAAGACAACCTCGTCACTGGCTCACCGTTGACGAATCGTTGGGCGGTAGTGATCACGGTCTGATTAGGTTCCGTGTCTGCGTCCCTCGGGTGAAGCGTAGTGACTCGAGAGGCAGTAAGCTCGATCTACGGCGGGGTGACTTTGTTAGCCTCCGGGATAGCGTAGGTGAGACGGGGTTAGAGGTCGGCGGCGATGTTGAGGGACTGTGGAGTGCATTCCGGGACGAGTTTATGGTGTTGCAGTCTGCTGCCATACACTCAAAACCGGTCACCCCTGCTTCAACGCAGCCTAAGTGGTTCAGTCGTGACATCGCTTCGGCTATCCGAAATAGGAAAGTATCGTATACGAGGGCGAAGGTCAATCGTTCCCATGAGAACACTAAAGCGTATGTCCGCCTGTGTAGTCCGAAAAATGGCAAATGCCGGTTACCTTGGGTAAATGCAAGGTGATGCACATTAGCTACGCCAATCCCAAGTCGGACTGCTCAATGTTGGGGAGTAATATCGAGGTGACTGATTTGGAAAAAGACTTGTGTGTGCTAATTAGCAGCGACTTTAAGTTTACGAAAGTGTGTAGAGGTGGAAAAGAAAGCCCAGAAGTTGTTGGGTTATATCAGGAGGCAATTTCGATTTCGGAACAAGGATATTGTGCTCTCTCTGTACAATTCTCTGGTTCGGCCTTATCTGGAGTATGCTGTGCAGTTCTGGTCGCCCACCCTAAGGAAAGATATTGAGAGGCTGGAGCGAGTGCAAGCGAGGGCCACAAAGTTAATCCCTTCCGCTAGGCATATGGGCTACAATCGACGCTTTGGTGCCCTGAATTTGTTTTCGCTGGAAACTCGAAGTCTGCGCGGTGAACTCATCGAGGTTTTCAAGTTCTTATGCGGGTTCAATAATGTCGATTTTAGAAGCATGTTTAGTTTAAATGATAACCCAACTTGCAACAATGGTTGGAAGTTGAATTTGAAACGGTTTAGGACTAGTGTGTGTGGGAATTACTTTACGTATAAGATCTGTGACACGTGGAACATGCTACCTTCAGAAGTTGTGAACAGTTCTTCTGTGGATCTGTTCAAGAAAAGGTTAGACCGAATCTTGCACACTATTTGAGGGTGACAGAATTTTTCAGTGGCACCCGTTGCCATTGGTACCTCCTCGGTATGGGCCGCAAGGCCTTTTGAGGTACTACTTTTCCTTGTAACTCCTTGTAACTCTCTCTCTCCGCAGGGGGTATAAAAGTTATGCACATTCATTCTGGGTGTTGTGAACTTTATACTTGGGGTGTGACAGCCCTCCGGTCCCGAGTCGTGGGATTTTAGAGAAATTGGCTGCAGGTTCCTCTAGGATGTCTCTCTTTCGGGAGGGTAGGTGAAGTCTGTTGTACAATCCTGTCCCGTGGGTTACTAGGACTCCATCCCACCCTTACTCTGTCCTTTTAGCTTAGGTTAAGGATGCTCTCTTCTGACTGCAAAAAAAAAAAAACTTTTAATATTAAGTCTTTTTCTCTACTTTTACTATTAGGACCCTACTGCTACCTCATGCCTGGGAAGAGAGCCTCTGGAACCTCTATAAATAACACCACTTAACGCTCGTAGGTCGTGAGAGACTGGGATGGAGGGGTCCCAGGAGTAGGGTCGCGATGAATGGAGTGTGGCTAGTGCCCCGTTAAGCCCATTCCTAACGCCTAATGGCCTGACCAGACCCCTGCGACCGTTCTTTGGTGACCAATTGATGGTGCTTGGTTGTACTGCTCTTAGATGAGAGAGCTTTACTGCCCAGCTGGCTGCCAGGCCAGCGTAAACTCTCGGGCGTAGTCTCTGGGTCTGGTGGGATATCCCTTGAACACTGGATTCTAAGAGTCTGGCCGCTTGTGAGTGACTAGTAAAACTTGGTAAGGGGCTGCATCTCGCTGTCGCTCCTGGCGTGAAATCCGTGACGCCTGCGTCGCGAGTGTTTGTCAGTTGGTAGCTGCGACACGTTTGGGACTGTCTGGCCCTGGGGAGATCCTTGGTCGGCGCGGCAGCAGCAAGAGGTGTAGTCTTCTGGATGGGATGAACGTCACTTGCAAATAGGTGGATGCGTCTACGCGCGAGAAGAATTCACCCCACCTCCTTTTTTATATACTGGTCAGAACGTTTTTGATAGTTTTCATTCTAGAACGCTTTATCTTATTCAGTGTATTCAGAGTTCGAAAAAAATAAGTTACAATGACTGGACCGCAGAAACTGAAGGCTGAGTGCGCGGGGTGTGAAGTAAACCAGTGGGTGACGAACTTCAAAGAAGCCTGCTTCGAGAAGATCAACCACTCCAGCATGTGCCGCTTTTGCGAACTCATGCGGTTTTACGAGAAGCTAGAGGAGAGGGTCCGGCGGCTCGAGTCGTCCAGACTCCAGACCGGCTGTTGGAGGTGCGGCGGTCACTGACGCGGCTGAGCCCTCCACCCCGGAGCTCATTGATAGGATAGCTGCCATGGAAAGGCGGTCCAGTGATGGACTGGACAGAGCTCGGGACCGCGGAAAAAGGGTAGAGGTGCAACCGGGGGCCAGGGTACAAAATCAGTGTCAGGAATTGCCAGCGACCCACGTGGAATGCACGGAACTGCGGCGCAAGGTGGAGGGCGTAAAGAAGGGGCCGATGAAGAAGGGTGGGAAGGGGCCGATGAAGAAAAAGGGTGGGAAGGGGCCTGCTGATGGCCCAAAGAAACGGAAGGATGTAGCTGCCGGTCGAGGTGGGTCGGGTGGTGTAAGTGCATCTATGGGTGGCGACGGGTATCGAAAGGTCTCGGGCAAGAAGGCTGCGAAGCCGAAGCCTGAGACCCCAGTTGCGCCTGTCAGGACCTCCAACCGCTTTAGTCTCCTGTGCTCGAAGGAGGAAGACACCGTTTTGATTGGGGACTCGCAGATCAGAAGCCAGGAGAAGTACTTTGCTTCTGTAAACCGGGACGGGAGGAAAGTAAGGTGCTTACTTGGGCGGGGAACGGCGCACTTAAGGAAGGAGGTAAAGCTGCGCGTGGCTAGTCGGAGGACGACTGCGATCGTTGTCCACGCTGGTGGCAACGACCTGTTCCTCAAAGGCTTTAGGGTAGGTCTTACAGAAGGGATCATCACCGAGATCATGTCTCTTGCGGATGATCTAAAACTGAACACAGACAGGGGAATGTTGATAGGTATTTTACCGCGGATGAATGCCAGTGACCACGCGCTCAGTAAAGTCATTGGTATCAACGAGAGGTTGCAAGACTTGCGCGTCCCGCTGGGCGTGAGGTTTATTGGCCCCTTCGACGCATTTTAGGGTAGGTGGGACCTCTACCAGAGGGATGGTGTCCACCTCAATGACAAGGGTAAAGGTGTGCTAGGCGTGCTGCTCGACCGGCACCTATACAGAATGGTGAGGTCGAGCCCGGGGAGAGATGATGTTGAGCAGGTGGCGGACGTCCCTTCAACTGAAAGGTGTGTCCAGGTACAGGTGGGTGACCCTCCTTCCACGTTGGAGGGGGCTCAGACTCCTGCGGAAGTTGTCCCCTCGTTGATGAGGGGCTCTTCAACTCCCGACAGCCCTGGCTGCTCGGGAAACGGGTCGTGCTAGGGGACGGTCAGAATTGGGAAGACTCCCTCCGTGCAATACATTTTAATGCTAGGTCGATTAGGAATACGTTTTGCGAGCTACGGGCGCTCTTAGCATCAGAATACCAGGATATCGTTGCTATCACCGAGTCCTGGATTCATACTGATCGTAAGGACTACACTACGTTGGGGACTCGAAATTCCCGGGTATAGAATGTTTCGCAAAGACCGCACGCACCCGCTGGGAGGGGAGAGGGGTACTAATATACGTCAGGGACACGTTGAGTCCGGTTGACTGCCAGTTCCGGTCGGAACGGGAGATGCTTGGCGTCGATCTGAACGTGGGAGGGACGAAATATAGGTTAATCTTGGTGTACACACCTCCGCATCTCCTCCTCGAGGAGGCTACAGCCCTGTGCACCGAACTCCGTAGCCTGCTAGGGGATAGGGTGTGTGTAGTTTTAGGAGACTTCAACTGTCGCGGCATAAAGTGGGAAGACAGGACTGTTGATGCTGAAGGAAGGAGGATAGTTGACTTTGCTGATGAGACCTTCCTCACTCAGTGAGTCAACGAGCCTACACGAGGCGAAAGCGTTCTAGACTTAGAGAGGACTGCTGATGCTGAAGGGAGGAGGCTAGTTGACTTTGCTGATGAGAACTTCCTCACTCAGTGGGTCAACGAGCCTACACGAGGCGAAGGCGTTCCAGACTTAGTATTCACGACCGAAGACAACCTCGTCACTGGCTCACCGTTGACGAATCGTTGGGCTGGAGTGATCACGGTCTGATTAGGTTCCGTGTCTGCGTCCCTCGGGTGAAGCGTAGTAACTCGAGAGGCAGTAAGCTCGATCTACGGCAGGGTGACTTTGTTAGCATCCGGGATAGCATAGGTGAGACGGGGTTAGAGGTCGGCGGCGATGTTGAGGGAGTGTGGAGTGCATTCCGGGACGAGTTTATGGTGCTGCAGTCTGCTGCCATACCTTCAAAACCGGTCACCCCTGCCTCAACGCAGCCTAAGTGGTTCAGTCGTGACATCGCTTCGGCTATCCGAAATAGGAAAGTAGCGTATAGGAGGGCGAAGGCCAATCGTTCCCATGAGAACACTGAAGCGTATGTCCGCCTGTGTAGGAAAGTGAAGGCGAAGGTTAGGCTAGCGAAACGTAACGAAGAACTACGGGAGGGAAACTTCTGCAAGGGGAACCCTAAAGAGTTCTTCAGTTATGTTAATAGTAGAAAACCCATTAGAAGCATGATAGGCCTGTTAAAGGACCGAAGCGGCGTTCTGCGGACCTCCGACGCGGACATCGATAATGTGCTTAATGAGTACTTTGCGATAGTGTTCACCAGGGAGGACACCCGCGTCATCCCTGAGCCAGGCGTCAGGCACGAAGGTGCTGGCCTGGATAGTGTTCGATGTACCGCGACAGTCGTTGCCGATAGAATAGACAAACTGAGCGCGTTTAAGGCTCCTCGGCCAGACCAGTTTCTCCCCAGAGTGTTGCGGGAGGTGCGCGACCAGAATAGCGGATAGGATCGTTGACCATTTGGATTCCTACAAGCTGCTTGGGGACTCCCAACATGGGTTTAGACGGCATAGGTCGTGTCTCACCAACTTGTTCGAGTTTTTCCACGTCATGTTGAGTGAGTATGATAAGAGTAGGGCGATTAATATACTTTATCTCGACTTTCAGAAAGCCTTTGATAAGGTACCTCACCGCCGGCTAATGGCCAAAGTGCGCGCGATGGGTATTGGTGGGGAAGTAGGTAGGTGGATTGAAAACTGGCTGAAGAAAAGGCGGAAGAGGGTTGTAATTAAAGGGGCTAGTTCGGGTTGCGCCTCGGTCACTAGCGGGGTTCCTCAGGGTTCCGTTTTGGGACAACTGTTGTTTATCATTTACATAAATGATATCAACGGTGGCATCGTCAGTAGGGTCGCCAAATTCGCTCATGACACAAAGCTTTGGGCCAATATTGGGACGCCCGAGGCGATACAGCAACTGCGTGCCGACCTCCGTAGGATAGGAGTGGGGTCCGAAAAATGGCAAATGCCATTTAACTTGGGTAAATGTAAGGTGATGCACATTGGCTACGCAAATCCCAAGTCGGACTACTCAATGTTGGGGAGTAATATCGAGGCCACTGATTTGGAAAAGGACTTGGGTGTGCTAATTAGCAGCGACCTTAAATTTATTAAACAGTGCGTAGAGGTAGAAAAGAAAACCCAGAAGTTGTTGGGTTATATCAGGAGGCAAATTCGATTTCGGAACAAGGAGATTGTGCTCTCGCTGTACAATTCTCTGGTTCGGCCGCACGTGGAGTATGCTTTGCAGTTCTGGTCGGCCACCCTCAGGAAAGATATTGAGAGGCTGGAGCGAGTGCAGGCGAGGGCCACAAAGTTAATCCCTTCCGTTAGGCATATGGGCTACAATCGACGCTTTTGCGCCCTGAATTTTTTTCGCTGGAAACTCGTAGGCTGCGCAGTCAACTGATCGAGGTTTTCAGGTTCTTACGCGGGTTAAACAATGTCGATTTTAAAAGCATGTTTAGTTTAAATGATAACCCAACTCGCAACAATGGTTGGAAGTTGGATTTGAAACGGTTTAGGACTAGTGTGTGTGGGAATTACTTTACGTATAAGATCTGTGACACGTGGACCAGGCTACTTTCACAAGTTGTGAACAGTTCTTCTGTGGATCTGTTCAAGAAAAGGTTAGACTGAATCTTGCACACTATTTGAGTGTGTAGAAAATTTTCCGTGGCAGCCGTTGCATTGGTACCTCCTCGGTATGGGCCGCAAGGCCTTTTGAGGTACTTCTTTTCCTTGTAACTCTCTCTCTCTCTCTCTCTCTCTCTCTCTCTCTCTCGCCTTCCTAAGCTAGGTATACCTCTTTGGGGGGTGATGCCGTCCCAGCTACTCCCCCAAAGTCTCTTCTCTCTCTCTTAGGTTAGGTTGACTCCCCCAGCTTGTTGCAGCTGAGGAGATTCCCCCTCTTTTCCTTTCTCTTTTTAGCACCCTGGGGGGAGGGGGTTGGCACTGGCACCAGGGGGGTTGGCACTGACACTCATTTGATCAACATTGCAATTGCATATGCACTCTACCATTTTGCGCCCATACTACTAGGTATACCGTAATACCTGAGATAATCGTGATTTTTTTTTTTACTAATGCAAGAAGTGTCCTTTTCCTTTTCTGTATAAATTATAGTCGATTGCAACAATATTACTATTACATACTTTGTATGACAATCGTTAAACATATTACTCTTTTCTCTTTTTAAGAATATTATCTATTTTTTACGTTGTATTGGAAACTGATGGAAAGCATATGTGATAGCGGTATATAGAGCAGTGTTTCAAGGATAAAAAAATAAAGTGTGGGAGTATCTCCACACACGCACGCGATATCCACCCACCTCTCGCTCTGAGCGGATGCTACCCCTGTCCCCCCTCCCCCTCATATCCCCACCTTCTCTTTCCTTCTGCTTCTCCCTCTCCCACCACTGCGTTGTTGGCACATCTCGGAGAGGGCTACACAGGGGTGGAGCACGACTGGAGCAGGTGACTGTACCACTTATATTACATGAATTCCATCCTACAAATATAACAGGAAGTTTTTCAAAGAATTTTTTTTAAATTGAGTTATTCCTTTATTTCGGTCAGATTCTCAAAAGCAAATTCAGTTGGACATTTAAGGTTTCACGAATTTCATAAATGTCATATACTGACATTTTGACGTTTCTTATCTCGCATTTACTTTTGGAATAATATATATATATATATATATATACAGGGCGTCCCAAAAAAATGTATACACACTTTAAATAATTATAAAGGCAGTGTTTATTAAAATACATTTCATTTTCAAAATGTAATAGAATCTACAGACATTATTTAATTGTTTTGTCAACGCCTGTTTTCAAACTGACGTCCGTTCTGGTCCAGGCACTGCTGATAACGCGAAGTAATGGAATCGCAAACATCACGAAACATTTCGTTTGGTATTTGTGTGCATTCTCGTTCAATGGCTGCTCTCAATTCAGCGACTGTTGCAGGTTTTATAGCGTAGACTTTGTCTTTTAAGTATCCCCATACAAAAAAGTCTAGTGGTGTGAGGTCTGGTGAACGCGGAGGGTATTCTACGAAACCCCTTCGTCCAATCCACATCCACATCGTGCCAAGTACCACTCGCAATACTCCACTCTTCGGTCCGGATCATCATCTTCATTAATAGCATGGACTAATCTTGGAATGTAACTTTTCCATTGACAGCGCTTCAAAATGCGTTGGACAGACGATTCTGAAATTCCTACCTCACGACTCGCTTGCCGCACAGATTTTCTTGGACTTTGGTGATACGTTTCCAGTACTCTTTCTTGCTTTGTGGGGCTTGTCGATGTCCGTGGTCTTCCGGAACGCTTCTTGTGGACATTCTGAACAGTTCGGCTTCAAACTTATCTCTAATTCGAGTGATGGTAAGTCGCGTTGGTGGATCTGTTTGAAACTCCCTCCTAAACTGTCTTTGCACTTCAACTGCGTTTTCACACTTCCAGTAGCATTTTAGAATGAATTTCCTTTGTTCAAAGCTTAGTCTGACTGCCGTTATTAATTCTAATGGGTTTAACTTGGAAAGAAAGAAACATCAATTGAGCTATCAGCTGTTAAAGTGTGTATACATTTTTTTGGGACGCCCTGTATATATATATATATATATATATATATATATATATATATATATATATATATATATTATATATATATATATATATATATATATATATATATATACATATATTATATATATATATATATATATATTTATTGTCTGAGTTCTGGTTGGGACTGATTGTAAGACGTCGATTTGAAGCGAAACCATGCTTTCTGGACCCTTTTTCCAGAGACAGTTTTCGAATGCCACGTTTGATTTATAGTTCCCCGTTTACAAGGGCCGTGAAAATTAAAGTGACATGAGTGGTCTAATCTGAGAAAGTGCGATCGCTCTACAGAGTTTGAACAATGCAAAAATGTAATAACTGCCGCATACTAAGTAATTAGGACTTCGAAAAATGCGAGAGACAGAAGTGAAATAAAGTGAAAAACAACGTCTATGAAAATTTCATATAAGAGGTACTAAAAGAGCTTACTCCATTTTTCGAATTATATTATCAAAAATGAAGCAACTTATTTGTAAAATTGAATGCTAGACGTTTCAACAAAAAATATTTGTTTGTTAAATTGAAACAACGACTCATTTCGATTTTGGTTCTAGAAATTTTTAGAGATGGGTGAAATCCTTTTATATTTATTAAAAAGGTGTGTAGTTTATTCCAAACGAAGTATTTCCTCTATGAAAGCCAATCTGTGTGATGGAAGAAAGATGGTAGTGAAGGACGGATGATCTATCTAATTCTGCCTCGTTTTTCGGCCAAAGTGCAAAGCATTTGTGAATCAAGTTTTGCGTTTCTTTTACGCAATAACCATTTATCTTTTATTGCAACAAAGTTTCGTAATCTTCTTTTGTACCCCCTGTTCCAAAGAAGAGGTAAAAACAATTGTTTAAATTGTTGATCTCGTGGTTATAGATTATGCACGCGGTTGAGGATATGCTTTTAGATGGAAAGACAATCTATCACAACTGACTAGAGAATTAAACAAAATATTTGATTATAAAAAAGTGGGTCATTGTTCTTCAGATACTCCAATTTAATAAATAATTTTGCAGACCGCGAGGAAAGGAGAGGTATTCAATTTTAATATTAAACAGCAAAACTAAAAGAAGTAAAAACGTGAGAGGCACAAACTACGAGAATTTCCTATAATCGTATTCAAAGGTCAGGTCAGATTCTTTCGCCGATAAAGGTTTTCCTTCATTCGCCAATTTAGTAATAAATTATATTTTTGACCGTCTTGTGGAAATAATAAAATTTGGCTCATCATCTATAAAATAGAATTCTGTAATTTCCTTTCGGAATTGTCTTTGGAATTTCCTTCTGGAATTTTGAAATTTGTTTCTTTCCAGTTTATATAGCGACTGGAGTCACTGACGTAGCTGAAAACTGCGGAACTTTCATCTCCTCTTATGCAGTATAACTATATGAGGAGAGAATAAAACGATAAACTCCAATTTCTGCGAGGAATCGCATAATCCACCATGCCGTATTTTCAGTTTTACATCTCAAATCAACATTCCCTAATTATGTTTGCAATTTACTAAAAATGCGATCAGTACTATTGTTTTCTTTAGAACAAATTTCAGATTTCTTAATTTTTATTTTGGGGTGTTGAATTCAGAGTTCCTTCTTTATTCTTACACCCCCTTTTCTGGGTAGGGGAAATATAACATTATAATTTGATTAAACAATTGGGGTACCGCTACGGAGCATGTATCAGCCTTGCAAACTTGGGCCTATCAGCATATGTAGTACTATTAGGGTTCCGTTGGGATACCATTTGATTAACTCCCACCAGCCTGCTCCTCAGGAGAGTAGGTTCGGTGTTGTTCGGATGTTTGCCGCGTCTTTATTTTGATATTTGGGCCTCCTTCTATTTTATTTAGGTACACTTGATTCTCAGTAAAAACAAATTAAAAAATAAACTACAGTCCAAACTGCGATATTTGTGTTACTAATTTTACTCTTTAGGGGCGGTGTCACTAGTTCTCAGGTTTTTAATTTTCAATGGGCACTCACTCCACGGTTCGTGAATCAGAGTAAAACGACAGAAAAAAAATTATTTCTTAAGTACAGTCACATTAACGAGTAAAAAATAAAAATAAATACACTGTGAATGAATCGGTATTTACATTCGAGTTTTCGTACAGTATATGACCAGTGAACCCCACTATCGTTCCTTTTAGGACTTCTAGATCGAGGAACTTCAACTCCGATGGAATCTTCTTAACACAAAACTGTCTCTTTCCTCTCTCAAGGTCTCCTCTCTACTGTCTCACCGTCGCTGCTGTTTCTCCGTTCGGAAGGGACTTCAGATTTTCATCTTGCATCGGGAGGGAACATTTTTCTTCTCCTTTCCTCATGCACGTAGAACTACACAAGTTTACACATCTTATTTTATCAAATTCCTACCAAGTTCATATCGCTTCACCCTCGAACTATGTTCACATACACGAGTGTCATTTTGATAATAGGCTACACAAAATTTTTTAAACCTAACTTATATTTTTCATTTATATATTCCACATTCTATATTTTATATTTATCACTAAATTCCAATTTGGAACCACAAGAAGAATTTTAATAAAAAGGGATTAACAGATTCCGTATCTTATATATATATATATATATATATATATATATATATATATAAATAGAGAGAGAGAGAGAGAGACACAAAGTTATATTATTAAAAATAACAAAACACATAATAGTTAAAATATAATAATTGCCTTATTTAGAGCTATCAAATATAGTTTGTTGGCTTCACTTTGTTATAACAAAGAAAATTCCTCTTTAAAACAACAAATCACGTTTATTTAACCACTTTTTGTTTGGATCAAATCACGCGATTGTTAGAGTATAATAATTGCTTTAATTAGTTACCAAAGCATTTTTTGGAGGAGGCTTCATTTTGTTATTGGGAAATTTTATTGCAAATCTTATATAAACACTAATGAAATAGATTTCCGAACGATAACCCATGCATCCATATCCATATGCATGCAGGCACCCGTCCATAAACGATTAATATCAGTTGTTTTAGCTTCAGAAAAGTGCATTTCTTTATTTTCATCTAAATATTAAGTTTTTAAATACAAATACAAAATATATCGACTTAAAAATTATTCAATAAAATTGGTGCTCTTCCAATACGTGCTCTACCGTAAAATGTACATTCCAATATGTGCTAACTAACGAAAATATCACGACCTAACCTAACCAATCGTTAGGTCAATTGTACGCCCTTGACGATTGGTTAGGTTAGGTCGTGATATTTTCGTTAGTTAGCACATATTGGAATGTAAATTTTACGGTAGAGCACGTATTGGAAGAGCACCATAAAATTTTAATGTAGAGCAAAACTACAGTATAAATAAATTTTTTTAAACGACCCCTTAACTCGGGATGGCGTAACAGGTAGAGTACTCTGTCCGTTATCTGAAGAATATATATATATATATATATATATAGAGAGAGAGAGTATATATATATATCCCAGTTCTATACAGATTAATTTATATATATTTTAATTTACTATTAAACATATGATATTCTTTTTAATTATTAATAATAATTTAAAATTTTCTTTTATTTTTAGGCATGAACGTATCACTAAAGAGAACAATACTTATTTATTAGCTTTATGTATGCAAATATTGCAGTAGTTTTCCCAGTTTTAGTTAACGAATTTTGTACAAACTTTAATACATATTTATTTTTTCCGCTTTTCGCACTGCTTTTAGTTTCATCGTTCTCATCTTGAATAAAAATGCAATGTATTCCCAGAACAGAGCCATTGCGAATTTTCATCAGCTAATAACAATGAATGTTTTACAACCGGAAATTTTTCACTATGACAGCGTCTATCTCATTTATTGAATTACTTCAAATTATTTTTCCTTCACACACACACACACACACACACACACACCTGCATAATTTTTAAAGTTCATATACCTAAAAAACTACTTCACCAAAGCAAATTTAACGTAACCTAATCTGAGAACTATCGAAGAGACAAGGGCGCAATTGAGAGCTCGAACGGTGGTGTCTGTTAAGTTATTAAATAGTGAGGTACTCTCTAATCTAGCCTAGCCTACCTAACCTAATCTAACGTAGCGTAACCTAACCTAATCAGGCCCAACATATCTATTTTCTGACAATAACAATGTTTCTAAATATTTATATAAATTTTTAAGTATTCCGAGGTACCAAAAATGTTACCACACAAAAATTAACCCGCATCATTTGTGAATTATCACAGTTAACCTCACTTATGCCTAGCTTGTGTGTGTGTGTGTGTGTATAGAGTATACGGTGTACAGTAACTTTAAATCAATAAATGTTCCGGCAGGGGCGCCCACAGGCGGACGCACAGACGCACGTGCGTCCACCATATTTTAATTTCTAGAAAAGATGGAGACCAAATTTTAATTTCTTAGAAAACCTGTGGGATAGGAGCACAGATGGCCTAGTTATTTACTTATTTATTGCGCTGCGTCCTCCATAATCTCAACCTAAAAAAAAATCGTGCGTCCAATTTTTTAAAGGCTGCGGGCGCCCCTGATTGTTCATATTAAAAATTACTGTGCACTTGCTTTATTACCTTGGCAATGGACGTACAGATCCAGAAAGAAGTTCGCTGGAAAAATTAAATTTCAATCTCTCAAAAATTACGATTGGTAGAGAAATAGCAATAATCCACGCCTCATTTGATTGGTTGTCAAATGCACGACTTTTTAGAGACACGCCCCTTTCAAAAGTAAAACAAAAATAAATAAAAGTGAAAATAGGAAACAGTAGCTCCCAGATTTCTCACTGCTTGCATATTAATTATTGTATATTAATATTACAGATGAGAATGAAGGGCATATCACAAACTTTGCATTTAAAATAATGATTAGTTGTATCAGTGAAATAAATTACAAATATGCTTTAACCTTCTGAATAAATAAAACTTTGTTTTCACGTTTGCTTTTGATAATAAACAAAGCTAACTCATAAATTGTACACTGTTGGTTTGTTCCTTAATCTCCAATCCCTTTATCCCCTTTATTACCCAGCTCCAGAATTTAAAATTCTCCGTAAAAATCACTGTATTTACTTTCAGTGCAATGAACACACTTATAGTGGAACATGGTCAAATACTCTTAAGGCTTCAGATCTACAGAAGCTAAGGCTAACAAAGACCCTAAGATCCACTCTAAGGTTAGCCCGAGAGAAAGAAGAGAGTAGGGGTTAAAATAAGAGAATAAGGGGTTAAGTAAGTAGCAAAACCTATCATTCGTGGGCTAACATTCATTCAGAAAAAGAGAGAGAAAGACTCACCATCATCATCGGCCGGCCACTGCCGACAAGTCGGAAAAAATAGTCGAAGAAAATAGGAAAGGGGTGAAAGATGAAAAGAAGTAGAATAAGAACGCTTACAAACCATGCAAACACAATCTTAACTCAAACACTGTTATATCATGAAAACTACAGACATGCAAGTAAAGAGAAGATACGAAACGAACAAAAAAAAAAAGTATGAAGAGTATAACAAAAAGTGGGTTAGTTTACGCTACGAGCTACATCTAAGTTCGTCTTAGTCTAATTTTTTTTTTAATATAGTTTTATTGCTGGCATATCACACGCTGGCATGTCACAAGCTGGTATTAATCGTCAACAAACTCAAACCTCGACCACTACCCCCAGAGCTCCTGTTGCTAATTGTTTTATTATTTTAAACGACGTTAATATTTTTAAAATGCCTATCTAAACGGTTTTTAAATATAACGCTGGTAAAGTTCACGATGGACGTGGGAAGATTATTCCATTTATCAATTACTTTAAACGTAAAAAAGTTTTAAGCGATGTTAGTAATGAAACGTCTGCCACGTAATTTAAACTTCAATAAGCTTCCCCCTTAATCTCCTAGTTTCAAATAAATGCAAGTCTAACTCTGTAATCCTAGCTTAGTAAGACTTGTTGCGTAGTGACGGAATTATGATAGTTTCGTGGCGCGTCGCTGAACCCTTTCCAACCTATCAATATCCTTACGCAAATACGGGCACCAAACCTGAACGACATATTCTAAGTTTGGCTTGACTAGGAACTTGTAAAGGGGCAATATAATATTCTTCGATTTAAATTCGAAATTACCCGCTATGAAGCCTAACATCCTATTAGCTTTTGTGCAAGACTCCAGGCACTGGTTCCTAACTTTTAAATCCTTGATACGCGTACGCCTAAATCTACTTCCTCGTCAACGCTCGCTAACTGTCTATCATCCATCGTGTACATGTAATTGTTGTTAGAACCTATATGCAAAATTTTACATTTGTCTACGTTAAATTGCATCTGCCACTTATCCGTCCACTCCATAATCCTATTTACATCGTCTTGGAGCCTATTTCTATCGTCCACGTTAAGAACTTTACCGCCTATTTTAGTATCGTCCGCGAATTTTGACACGTTACTGGTTAAGCCTACATCTATGCCGTTAATGTAGATTACGAATAGCAATGGGCCTAACACTGAACCCTGAGGGACACCGCTACCTACATCGAACCACCCTAATTCCCTGAGTGTAGGACAAAAAACCCCTAGGACAAAAGCCCCCTAGGAAAAATAATAATAAGAATTTTTTTAATAATTATTTTTATTCTTTATTATTTAGAGTTTATGAACACTTCTCTGACATGTAAAATATTACATTTGTTATATGAAAACTGCAATAAGGAAGGCATTATAAGTATTATACAGTAGCACACATTAACGCTAATATTTACACAACCATAAAAAATTACATTATAAAAGGATCATCATGCCTTATCTAGGCAAAGTCAGCTTTATAAGTATTATACAGTAGCACACATTAACACTTGCATTATAAATTTATAGCTCACTATTTTACAGGAGCACAAAATTATTTATACACCCATAAAAATGAACATTATAAAAGGAACATCATACCATATCTAGGGAAAATCAAACAAATAAAGCACAATATTAAAAAGTCCATTAAGTGTTAAGGTTCATTTAAAGTTCATTTTACTTCCACCTAATGCTGTGACCTACACCATTCAAAATTCCTCCAAGGGCTTCCTCTCATTCACATAGTCCAGACATAGGTTCTTCAAACGCTGTTCATGCTCCTTTGTGGCACGTTCCTAACCTAACCTAACCTAACCATTCAGGTAGACAAAACAGTGATCGACTAGAGTGAATCAACATAGACAAAGATTATAATATTTGTTTAGGATTGCTTCATAGCACACGAACAATAATATAAAAAGATGGAGGCTTTTGTCCTATTTTGCACTTTAACCGAGTGGCTTTTGTCCGACTTTGCACTTTAACTGAGGGGGTTTTGTCCAGGGGGCTTTTGTCCTAGGGGGCTTTTGTCTGGACTCCCTAATTCCCTACTATTAACAACGACCCTCTGTTTCCTGGCACGAAGCCATTCCTCTAACCAGTTAGCTACCTGACCGCGTATACCATATGCTTTAACCTTCACAATTAATCTTCTATGCGGAACTGTATCGAACGCTTTTTTAAAGTCTACATAAATAACTCATCCGCTCTATACCTATCGTATTCGCGCACTATTTCGATATAAAACTCTAACAAATTAGTTAAACAAGATTTGTGTTGTCGAAACCCATGCTGACTACTATTAATCAAATCGCGATTCCCTAAGTGATCGACGATGCGATCCCTAACTACGGATTCCAAAAGTTTATTGACAATGGACGTTAAGCTAATAGGCCTATAATTGCTAGCTACTGTGCTGTCGCCTTTTTAAAAATTTGAAGCTAATTTGAAGTCTTCAGGAATAATCCCCGCTTCCAGTGACTTATTAAAAATTTTTGTTAAGAGGCCTACGATAACGTCTTTCAAATCTTTCAAATGTCTAGGTCTCTAGGATAAAGCGCGTTAGGGCCTGGAGCCTTGCTAACCTTTAGCTTATCGATATAATGCGCAATCTTACCCTTGTGAACAGTTATTTCATTCAAAATAGTCTCGCTACTAAATAACGATATCATCCACGTCAGGGACATTACAGTATTTACGTCTTCTACGTTAAAAACTGTCGCAAAAAAGTTGTTAAAAATACCCGCCATCGCCTGAGCGTCGAAAACCAAAGCGCCGTTAACGTCCACTAGAGGGCCTATGTTATCTTTTATCAGCTTACGATTATTGACGTAGTCAAAAAACTTTTTTCGATTATGTTTACCATCCGCAGCTACAAGTATCTCAAAATTACGCTTAGCATTCCTAACAGATCTTTTAACCTGACGTATGAGCTCCATATATCTATTAAAGTTAGGTACCATGTTATTGCGCTTATTAAGTCTATACGCTCTGTTACGCTCGTTTATGAACTCACCTATTTCCCTAACCCACCACTTGGGCCTACCATGATTACTAGCGCGTTTGGGCCTACGCGGAATAAACTCCCTTTCGATATTCAAAAAACTTTCTTTAAACGCCTCCCAATGAAAATTTGCGTCATTACCCATAAATAAATTATCCCAGTCCACTACTCTCATCCTATCCGCAAAACTATCAAAATTAGCCCTACGAAAATCAGGCCTCGCTTCTGTTTCGATGTAGGGCGCGACGATCTTTTTCGATGTAGGGCCGCGGTACGATGGAGTTACACAACGAGTTGCTTTGATGTAATTAATATAGGCAGTCACTACACTTAAAATACCTGAAGGAATAGGCCTATCCTTTTTATAGTTATTAGGTTTTATATTAAGAGGATTTCACTCAGAACTTATAGGAAGATAAAGTACATCTTCCTTGCTTAAAGCATCGCTGTAACATAAGCAGCTTAGAGTGCCGCCAGTATAATATAATATATATATCTTCGTATTTTTATTATTTGCTGATTTTGAAAAGTTCGTTGACTCTTCTCTCGAAGTAATTTTCACGAGTCAGCAATGAAAAATGTTGAACACGAAATAATAAATTTGGTTTTCTTCTTGTCAAGCAGGCCCGATGCCTAAATATGAGTTCTATGTGTGTAAGGCAATTATTTTCATTCCCAATAGCCCTTGTCGCCAATCCCGAGGCAATTTTGAAGTTATTGAATTCAATAAATTAATAATTTGTATTTAATTATGAAATAAAGGTATCATATACGATACCATATTGTAAGCGTGTATAGTTTTTCCATAACGTTACTATCCTTACTGTTTTCTATCAATAGCTTAAACCTAAGAATTTGGTGATCACTAACATCCTAAACTCTCACCTACTTCAAACCTTCGACTATGTTTTCGTCGTTCGTCATCACCACGTCTAAAATATTGTCACGCGCGTTGGTTCGGTAACCATCTGTCGTAAAAAATTATCTTTCATGAACTCAATCAGTCTCAAACCCTCATCATTACCAGTAAAAGTCTCGTAATTAACGTTAGAGCAGTTAAAGTCTCCGACAACTATACTATCCCGATTATTAATAACGTTATTAAGAAGTGTGTAAAATCTAGTATCGTTATCGAGGGGTTGAACGGGAGGTCTATAAACAACAACGAAATTAAAGCTAATACTACCCGCCCAAACTTCAACGCATATCGCATTAATTGTTGCCGGAAAATCTATCTTAACCTCGATAGCCCTAAGGGAATTACTAATGTACAACAAAACGCCGCGACCAATCCTATGTAACCTATCATTAGTAAAAAGTTTAAAACTCGCTATATCAAGTTCCCCCAACAAGTCCCGAGTTACGATATTTAACTACGTTTCGGTTATAGCAACTATATCGTAGTTCCCGGAATAAATGTTATAATGTTATAATGTTTCAGACCAACAAAGACCCTAGGATCCACTCATGGCTGGTCTACCTAACTGTGTTCGTAATTGTGTATTGTGCATGTCCTCCGTGGTGGCGGAGGGGACCTACAATTTTACGTGGGTTCCGAACCACAAAGCCTTAATTTTACTACCTTAAACTATACCCAATCTATCAACATATGCGTCTAATCGATTTTTAAACATGTTTATAGACGTGCTACTAATTACTTCTACCGGCAAACGTTTCCAGCTATTTACTATTCTATGCGTAAAAAAGTTTTGGACCTTTTCCAGTTTGTGTACCGTTTTTCACATAATTTATTTTTGCTTCTTTTCAGATCAAAAATGAGTGATCAAAAATGAGTTCTTGATAACCTAACCTAACCTAACCTAACCTAACCTAACCCACATTATAACTTTCGTCACTTGGGCACAGGATGTTTACTATGCTGTATGTAATGTACTGTAGAAAACGGTACATAAACTGGAAAACGTCCAAAGTTTTTGGCAACTGCTGTCTCGAACTTTCTACTTGTCAACTTACACACGTTATTTCTAGTCCTATTATATTGAGATATTTCGAAAAAGCTATCTCTATCTACGTTATCGAACCCATTCATAATTTTGAAAACCTGGATTAGATCACCCCTTAGCCTTCTAGTCTCGAGTGTGGTCAATTTTAACTCCTTAAGCCTATCCTCGTACGACTTTGACCTAAGCGACGGAATCATCTTAGTTGCTCGGCTTTGAACTCTTTCGAGTTTGTCTATATCTTTTCGTATATGCGGATTCCAAAATTGGATTGCGTACTCCAAATGGGGTCTAACTAATGATTTATAAAGAGGAACTATAATATCGCGCGATTTGTACTCAAAATTCCGAGCTATAAAACCTAACACTTTGTTCGCTTTATTGACCGCTGCTGTACTTTGTTTCGCTACTTTTAAATCACCAGTGACTATAACTCCTAAATCTTTTTCCTGCTCTACGCTTGTTAACTCCTTCCCTGACATACTATACGCAAAATTACCGTTACGCGAACCTATATGTAAAATTTTGCACTTATCGACGTTAAATCTCATTTGCCATGTGACTGACCAAACAACGATTTTATTCAGATCTTCCTGGATTTTACCTCTATCTTCGTTATTAATCGCCCTACCACCCAGCTTCGTGTCATCCGCAAACTTTGAAACTGTACTGACTAGGCCGACATCTAAATCGTTAATATATACACGGTGTACATAAGGTCAGGATCTATTTTTGTGAAGCACTTGGAAATTATATGGAATTCAATCATAAAATGATAAGGTGGTAACATTTATTAAATAATTAAGAGTAGGATTCGACGTGACGCCCATCAGTATCCCTGCACAGCTCAAATCGTTCCGCAGCATTTCTAAACACATTCTCGAGCATTTGCGGGGTTATGTTATCTGCAGCAGTTCGTATACGTGGACGTAAGTTTTCAAGACTCGTAATCTTCGTCTGATAGACGTGCAATTTGATAAAGCCCCATGCAAAGAAATCTAAAGGGGTTAAATCTGGTGATCTCGTTGGCCAAGGTCTGTTGCTTCCGCGTCCGATCCAGCGATTTGGAAAACGTCCATTTAGATAATCCTGAACAATTTTGGCATAGTGACAAGGAGCACCATCATGTTGATAGACGACGGTACTAACAATCCTATCCCCAATCAGCTGAGGTTCAAGGAAATGCTGGAACATTTCCAGATAAATAATCCCCGTACCTGTAGCTTCAGCAAAGAAAAAAGGACCATAAACCTTAGATTTTGTTAAACCCATCCAGACATTAACTTTAGGTGAGTCTCCTTCCCAATTTTGGACGAAATCATTCGGTCTTTCATCTGCCCAAATTCGACAGTTATGGCGATTTACTTTTCCACACGTATGGAAAGTGGCTTCATCACTAAAGAGAATGTTGTCCATTAAATTATCACTCCAGATTTGTTCTACGAGATCAGCACACACAGCACTTCGTCGAGGGAAATCTTCCTCATGTAAATCATGTAAAACCTGCAAATGATAGCTTTTCTTCTGCAAATTAACTTTCAGAATTTTGTGCACAGATGACGTCGGGAGGCCGAGTCTGTGTGATGCAGCACGAACGGACGTACGTGGCTCCTCAGTGATAATTCCGCGTACTGCATTCACGGTAAGATCTGACATACACGGTCGTCCTGATCTTGCTTCATCATTTACAGATCCCGTTCGTTTAAATTTGTTCACCAATTTTCGTATTGTCTTGTCTATTGGCCCCGGCTTATGAAATCTTCTAAACTTCTCTCTGATGTCATTGTATTTCTTTCCCTCGATTCGCCAAATTACTATTGCCACACGCTCTTCTGTATTCATTCTAAGGGCTTCTGAAAAGAAAAATAGAAAAAAATAATTATTTCGCAAAAATAGATCCTGACTTTATGTACACCCTGTATAAGAAAAAGCAAGGGGTCCAATACAGAACCCTGAGGAAGGCCACTCGCTACAATAGCCCAACACGACTCCGCTCCATCAACGACCACCCTCTGTTTCCTACATCGCAACCACTCTTCTATCTAATTTATTACTACACCCCTGATTTCATGAGCATTAGTTTTTTCAATGAGTCTTTTGTGCGGTACGGTGTCAAACGCTTTTTGAAAATCTAAACACACTACATCAACCGCCCGATGACTATCGTAAACGTCAACCACGCTTTGAAAAAATTCAAAAAGATTAGTTAAGCAAGATTTCTTTCGCTTAAAACCGTGCTGCGTATTTCTAACTAAGTTATGCAATTCTAAGTGTTCGACTATACGATCCCTAATTATTGATTCTAGTAGCTTACCTACAACAGACGTTAAACTGATTGGCCTATAATTTCCCGCCGCACCTTTATCGCCTTTCTTAAAAATAGGTGTTACGTTTGCTAACTTGAAATTATCTGGTACGCACCCCTCAGAAATAGGCGCATTAAAAATCGTTGTTAGCGGCACAACAATGCTATCTTTTAATTCTTTTAGTTGTATGGGATATATGGAATCCGGTCCTGGTGATTTACGCATTCTCATTTTATCAATATAAGCATTACCTCCCTTCACTAACCACAATATTATCCAAAATATTACCATTACCATTACCTTAAATTCGCTCAATTTATTTATAATATTTTTTACTACGGACGGCGTTTTAAACTATTTTCCATGTCAGACCGGAGTTTCCCGGACCCACAACGTTTAAAGAGGGCTTCGACCTATAAAGCTTTCGAACGTTCTCATTGATTAACCTACTAGCCTAGCATTCCCTATTTCATTGAAATGCACCCCCATCTTTTGTAAAAAGGCTATCACTAAATCTTGACCACAGCTTTACGAAGGATACATTTTCCTGAGCACAAATCTCTTATAGTTTAGTGTTCAAAAATATTGTTTTTGACGTAATCCTAAAATTTAAACCGTGCCTAGGAGTAATACCTAGAACTAAAGACCTATCTGACCTTGCCTTCAGGGACCTAATTAATCCCATGTATCTCTCCAAAAGGTCAGGTACTCTCGTATCGGGCCTATATGAGTCGTTGCCTCCTACCATCGTCACCAACATCGAATGACGGACGGCAACATCAATCCTATCTATTTCGTCTCTAATTCTATCTACCCTGGCCCCTGGTAGATAGACCCTCCTCCTCTTGGTTCGATTCCGTTCAACGAACTCCTTATCCATATGACGCACTAAGGAATTCAATTAAAATCGTTTCCCCCTCGTTCACATCCCTATCCAACTGGGCGAAAGGGTTCGAAACCTCGATAGGGGGAGAATTCCTATCACCTAACGTACGTGGCCTAGCTCCACCCTTAACTTCTCTAAATCCCTCCCCGTCTACTAATCTCGCACCAACCTTACCTTAACCCCTTCTTCAACTCTGTCTAACCTTTCCGAGAAGCTACCTATACTAGAAATTAGGTTCCTAACCTCATCCTTCAACTTACTAACGTCTTCAACGTTAGTATAGGTTCGATCTTCGTCAACTGTAAGCCTACCCCTGCCCTCATCAACCGTTGCAAGTCTTTCCGTCACCTCGCGTACTCTACGTAATCGCCATAGGACCATCGATTAACCTCACACCTAGCACACGACGCTTTCTGCGAAGGCATCGCGCAAGTTAAGGTAGTTAACGTTTATAACCGTCACAAGTTTAAATTAAATTAAGCCAGGCACGCTATGAAAACTTCTAAATCGTTAAAAACCACTAATATTCGGCTTTGTCGAGTTTAATGTCCAAAAGAGTCATGGATGGTTCGTTAAGTCAAGTCAAGGGTCTCATAATTCTTTAGCGACACCATTTGAATAAAAAAAAATCAGTTATAAGTTATAAGGGCCACTGTTAGCACGGTAACGCATGCATATACACATAAGGTCAATAAAAACAACACACACACACACACACAAACCACCGATGTTTAAGAAAGATTAACGATTTTATGCGTTGTTTTTCTTGGTAGGCAATTGTAGGGCGAAGTCTATTTTTTTCTGTCCAGACGTGAATGTTACAGGGAGCTTCAGCGCATAATAATAATAATAATAATATAAGATTTACATGCCATTCAATAGCTGACGCGGCAATAATATAAATATAGAGTATAGGAATTACAGTAACACAGACTTAGACAATAGTGAAAATAATACTAATATTCACCGTTGAATGAGGGCGAGCGCTTTTGTGTCCCAGTTACCAACGGATGCGACCACTCCCACAAGCCAATCTGGCTGGCTAGTTCCATCCAGATCACACACACACACACACACACACACACACACAAAACAGCGATGTTTAAGAAAGACTTACGAGCTGATGCGATGCTTATTTGGCTAGAAGTTAGTAGGGCGGAGCCTATTACCAACATCACTGACTTAGAGACAATTTAAAATGGGTGAAGGGTAAATGGATAAACAATTGCATACAATATTTATTAACACATCAGGACATAATTTTTTATGTAAACTCACAATTAATGGTAGAAAAACTACATTTTCATTGCTTTGTATAATATATCCACTTCTTTTCAGAAATAATACCCTGTTTAATGTACGAAGTTTTCTATACTCGATATACATAGATTAAGGACATTTAGGTTTGTTTTTGTTCCTACTTTACAACTGGACGTGACATTTTCATAATTCTTAATCTTTGAACGTATAGTTTCAAAAGCCTGCTCGAAAATACGGTCGGTTATTACGGTTTTATTATAAAAAGTTAATGTACACACGTGACACAACCCGTCCTAAGTTGGCGTTTATACTCTTTTCACCCGTCTGTTTAATTGAAAACTGTTTAGAGCTCATAGAAATGCGTGAGGAAATCTTCTAAATCGTAGCGACATTTACAGCGTATATAAAGAAAGAGTTCCTGTGGATGAACGGTGAAGGCGAGGGATAGTCTGTAACGCTCTAGACCAGCTTACCAAAACGAGTGGTACTTCTCGGGGGAAGTGTCTTCTAAATATTCTCTAAGCTCCAATCCTTTCTCTGCTCCTTCAACACTACACTCCCTAAAATCGTCACTTAAAAATGTATAGGCAATTAGGCATGCTCGAGAACGGTATCAAAATGACATATCTTCAACTCGCGCATTTAATAAAGTTTTCAAGTTGAGGCAGACGGCTATTTCAAATATTCGCCCGATGATGAATCGGCAAGGAGTAGGTACTACTTCGTTATTAACGTTGTTTATAATGTTTTTAATCGTAGGCACTAAAATTACAGCTATAAATCCATAACTACGTACAATCATAGTTTGTGTGCTGTCTGTAAATATTATCGGAATTAAAGTTCAATGTGTACAGTGTAACGTCATGACATTCAACACGGAAGACGTGGTTAATTTCGATCATGAAATTCTCCAAACTGAATTTTGAACAACTGTGCATTGATTTCTCCATACTTGGGAGGACGTAATCAATATCCTTCTCAGTTAGGCATCTATAGGTTATAACTATTCAGAACAGATAGCTATCCTCATTATTCGCATTAAACCCAAGAACCAACCTCATCCGTGCCTCCCGCCCCTCATTGCACTGAAAGTCGTACGCGACTATGTATCGAACTACGTTGTGTAGTCCTTATTTGAGACCTTCAGCATAAGCGATCCATAGATCAACCCTAACGCTGTACCTGTTCCTGACCAGTACGAGTATGTTACTCACATTGTGTAAGAGTTTGATTGATACACCCTCGTCTAAAGGATGAGTTTTTGTTTCTGTGTGGGTTGTGGATGCGCTAGAAGAATCTTGGGGTGCTGCGGAGAATGTGAAAGGTTGCGGTAATTTGAATCCAATTAGGTTCTTTGATGCATGTGGGTTTGGTGACGAAGAGGTTGGTGTTAGTGGCGACATGGTATCCCCAGATTTGTACGACTCGAATCTCGGACATTTGATTGATACACCCTCGTCTAAAGGATGAGTTGTTGTTTCTGTGTGGGTTGTGGATACGTTAGAAGAGTCTTGGGGTGCTGCGGAGAATGTGAAAGGTTGCGGTAATTTGAATCCAATTAGGTTCTTTGATGCATGTGGGTTTGGTGACGAAGAGGTTGGTGTTAGTGGCGACATGGTATCCCCAGATTTGTACGACTCGAATCTCGGACATTTTGAAGGCATACCTGGTTGTGGAGGGTTTTCTAGAATCCTCTACTAACGTTTGCTTAGCACCGGCGGAGGTGGAGGGCTGGATCCTCGAGACCGTCTTCCAACATCGGAGGCAGAGGGTTCCAGGACGGTCCCATGATCCCGCCCAACATCACATGAGGAAGTTGAAAGTTCCAGTGAGCCATCTCGATTTCCTTCTGAAACCTCATCAAGCTCTACAAGCTGGTTGGGTGCACCATTCATCATTCTGGAAAAGAAGAGCAGATTAATGAATATAAGGAAAGACTTTTAAAAAATTTTATATTTGGTAAAAGCAATGCTTAAGGGCGTGTCACACAAAAGATTGAGTCTCCAGAAAAATCCAAGTTCACAAATGCATCAACATGTACTATAAGTTGACCTACAAGGTGTGGTAAAACAGTGTTTATGCTTAAAATTATTAAAGCTAAAGAGAACGATTCTCAAACCTGTCCACACTGTTTTTGGTCCTATTTAGACTACCAACGCATTGTCGATGACGATAAAGATGTTCTGTTATTCCATAAAGGAATTTATGACGTTGGTTAAATAAAGAATGATAAACATACGGTCACTGTGAGTGACGGTCTTATGCTGGAAAGGAACAAAACAAATGACGAGACGTTTATAGTATTTTCCCAATATCTTAACATAAGTGTGTTTTTCATCAATCAAAACCCGTTTTCAAGAACAAATGTATGCTGAATGTTTCTTTAATCACGCAGTATCTTGCCTTATTCGCTCAACGTCGAGATGTATCGCAAATTGGTATATTATCAAGTCAAATGTTTCCGAGGAAACGTAAAGATTTTTGGGAAGTCGGCGATATGGTTATTTGCTCTGTGGCCTTCAAGCGCGTAATACCTTTAGGTGCTTCTAAGAACGGACATATTTCCCAGCGAAGTTGAATCAATATACATATTTTACAGGAAATCTGTGTAACTAGGGATTTCATGAAATTTCTAAAATGCTCAAGGGTTTCATGTAAGGTTAAGTCGTGATATTTTCGTTAAAACTAACGAAAATATTACGATTTAACCTAACGTCAAGGCCGTACAGTTGACTGAACCGGCATTCATTTAACCAACCGGGCATTCAATAATTTTCCCATAGGTTTAACGAAAATATCACGACTTATCCTTACATGAAATCCCCTGAACATTTTAAGAGTTTCATGAAATCACTAGTTACTAGGCTTGCCAACTTTCTGAAATACAATTCCGGGAGATGATATATATATAGGCCATAAGGTCGGGTGGGGGCGAGCCGATCCAGCTGGCGAGTTCGGGGGGGAGGACGCTGTAAGCCCCCGAGAAATTTTTTAAATATGACCGATTTCAAGGTCATTTTGAGGCCATATGCAGGGGGTATAAAGACATATTCTAAGATCAATTAAGTCAGTCGACGCCCCTGTGTGTATATATATATATATATATATATATATATATATATATATATATATATGAGTTATTCATATCAATAGTAAAACAAAAACCAGATTATTTAAAGGCTAATAATATGCAAATGATAAGGTGATACGAAATTATATATTTAAAGAAAACTATTCTCAAATTGTAAGATATCCGGGAGATTAGGATAATGTTCCGGGAGCCGGGAGACCACACGATTCCGGGAGTCTCCCGGCGAATCCGGGAGGGTTGGCAAGCCTACTAGTTACACAGATTCTCTGTAACACAGTATATACCAGAATGACAAAACGTGTGAAGAAAAATCTCGAGTTTATAAAAACGTTCCTGCGGCTACCACGTACGACTGTTTGTAAAAACCGTTGACTTTGACTATGTAAAATGTATCTGCGAAGTCTGTCTCAATGTTATAAAATGCAACGTCCCATTGACTGCATCGAGAAGGGTCGTTTGCGTCGCTACAAAAACATATACGAACACTTGCTCGTAGAAAACAAGGTTAGGTCATCTGTACGCCCTTGACGATTTGTTAGGTTAAGTCGTGATATTTTCGTTGGCTTTAACGAAAATATCATGACTTAACCTAACCAATCGTCAAGGGTGTACAATTAACCTAACCGGGCATTCAATTAACGTACCCGGGCATTTAATTAATCTAATCGGGCATTCAGTTGACCTAACCGGCCATTTAATTAACCTAATCGGGCATCATTACTATTATAATTTAACAAAAATGTGTCTGCCTGTCTGTCCGCAGAAAAAACTTTTACGTTTCTGACCGATTTCGACCAAACTTCGTATGGTAGATGGGGGTGATGAGTAATGAACGAAAATATATGTGTGACCAGCCCCCCCCCCCCACCACCACCAATTACTGGGCCCGAGGGCCCCCAGCACTGCGATAAAACTATAGAAAAGAACGCAGCAATGAAAATCTTGAGCTTCAAATTGTGTCAATATTTGTGAAGCTTAAGATTTTCATGACTATAGTTTTATTGACCAAATAATTGAACCCCCAGTAATTAGGGGCCTGCGACCCCCCAATTACTGTCGGTTCAATTATTTGGTCAATAAAACTATAGAAAAGAACGCAGTCATGAAAATCTTGAGCTTCACATCCGAGTTCATCGTATCAAGATTTGTGAAGTTTTAGATTTTCATGGCTGCGTTCTTTTCGGTAGTTTTATTGACCGAATAATTTGTTCGCCAGTAATTGGAGGGCCACAGGCACCCCAATTACTGAGGCCCAAGGTGAGAGGAATGGGAACGATATCCAGATAAAGGGCTATGGATGTTCAAAATAAAATACGCCGTAGGCCCACAATTCGGTTTGGGTCGAAGGTCCAGGCACTGAGGCACCGCAGATCTAGCAAAATCGGCGCGTAGCGCCGATCTTTTGCTAGTATTATACTGTTTTCAATTTCTTATTTGTATTTATGCTGGCGTTTGTGTGATGCTTCTGGTTGGTCACGCTTTAAATTCCAGCAGCAGAAATCGGCCAGCATAGCAGGACTCCACATCCCTTTGTATCGGCTCTCCATTGTGGCTATATCCTGGTGGAATCTCTCCCCGTGTTCGTCGCTAATAGCAGATGCGTTTTCCGGAAAGAATGAGAGATGTAAATGCAAAAACTGAATTTTCAATGACATCTTACATCCGAGACGTTGGTATGAGTTGATAAGTTGATCCACAAGTGCAGCATAGTTGTCATATTTAGTCTTTCCTAGTAGACCGCTGCACACGTTTTTGAATGCACGCCAGGCTGCCAACTCAACCTCATCCATCACCGCTTCAAAGTGTTCGTCTAGCATGAGTTGGCGAATTTGAGGGCCGACGAATATGCCTTCTTTAATCTTGACATCACTTATTTTTGGGAATTTTTCCTTTAGATATTTGAAGGCAGGCTTATCCTGTTTCAACGCCTTTGCAAATTATTTCATCAGTCCTAGTTTTATGCGAAGTGGCGACAAGATAACCTTTTCCTTTCGTACTAGTGGTTCGTGAATAACATTGTGAGATCCAGGTGAGGAATTGTCTCGCGGCGGCCATACTGAGCGTGTGTAGTGTTCAGACTTGCTCGGCTATCCCACTTGCATAGGAAACACGTGTATTTCGTATAGCCAGTTTGCAATCCATTGAGAATAGCCACAACCTTCAAATCTGCGCAGATAAGCCATTCATGTTCATTGTATTTTATACAGTCCAGAATAAAAAGCAACATTGTCATACGTTTCTCTCAAGACGATTGAATGAGCGATCGGAACAGATGGCATTGTGTTCCCGTTGTATAGCAGTACACCCTTAACACTGTACAGAGATGCATCAATGAACAATCTCCACTGATTCGGTTCATATCACAAACCCAGAGCATCGAACAGACCATGTATATCAATGCAATAACAAAGATTGTTCTTCATTGTGAAATATTCCTGCAAATCCAAGGAGCGCTTTCGGAATGCTGTAATTCGTATATCTTCCGCCAGCAGATTCCATTCTTGTAGACGTGAGGCCAGCAGTTCACTTTGTTGCTTGGTAAGTATTAAATCACGGACCAAATCATTGAGTTCAGGCTGCGTGATGAGATGTTGTTCTTTTTTGGACTCGACTTGAGCTTCATAGCATTCGCCGTCTGATTGTCTGATTCCGATTTGTCAGAGTCTGTGTTATCGGTCGGCATTTCAGCTGGAGGACGAGGGATGGGTATATCTGTA
This sequence comes from Bathynomus jamesi, assembly GCA_023014485.1. Taxonomy (NCBI): domain Eukaryota; kingdom Metazoa; phylum Arthropoda; class Malacostraca; order Isopoda; family Cirolanidae; genus Bathynomus; species Bathynomus jamesi. The sequence goes on from JAJOZX010000133.1 coordinate 468,807, forward strand.
GAATGTTCCACAGGACGAATAGCAGAACGAAGATTTGGGTAGACTATAGCCTTTTTCCCTTTTCTGTTGCAATGCAACCTGTAATGTGAGAAAATGGACAGTGTTGACTACTTAAGATAGCATAATTGTGTAATACATTATGCAGAGCAGGATATGCTAAAATGTGCTAAAAACACCAAATTTGACGTATATTCAGAAAAATAAAAGATTCAAACCTGTGATGTTCGTTAAGCAGAAATAGCAATTAGTTGAATGGTAGCGGCTCTCTCCATACCATTGGGACACCGAATCCCAGACCAAGACCAGTGCCTTTGAACCATGCAGATAACGAGCTTGTACATCTCACACAGCAGATATGAGGCGCCCAGTGATTGTCCTGATCACCAACTTTGCATGCGAAGTATAATTCATAAAGCTTTTTCACGTAAGATGTCAACTTCCTTTTATACTGTTTTAACGTTAATGTCCCACAAATATAACAAAAACTGTCTGGCGAATTTTTGCACTCTTTAGGCATTGTAGCATAACATCAATAAAACCCTGTAAAATAAGAAAATGATAGATCAATTTGCAATTTCACACAATATAGAAGTTGTCGGTGAAATATACATAATTTGATAGCTGTTATTCAATAATACTCACTTATAGCACCGATTTATGATAAAATATGGCTGACAATTTTGTTTTAAATGATTAATGAAAGAAGTTTTTCATAAAATCAAAGTGGAAACACAGAGCCGAACACCACCACCACAACATATGCATGACTGAACAAAATGTAAAAGATGCGTTCAGAGAACCAGTGATTTTCAAAATAATACAATGAAATAGGGTCATTTTCATAAAATCGGTGGGTGATACAAATAAATGAGTGTTATTTTCGCAATCTACGCATATAATTAGCCATAAAAATGACGATCTCATTTCCGTGTTTTTTTTCACTGTTGTACAGTGTTATTAATGAACAAACAAATATATAAACCTGAAAATATAAATACCTGGTAACACAGAAAATTGAATGAAACTTGTTTCATTGAATTTTCTGTGGCTGAAACTCTTGAGAAAGTCATTATTTTTATCATAATGAAAACATTACTGTTAATTTTAATTCTTATGCATTGCCTACCATAATACAGTGCCCGCGAAAAGTATCCGATCACTCAAGAAAATACAATATTTTCCCTTGATATTCAGAGACACATAATTCACTTTCTATTTGTTCTAGCGACATCTGGTAACTTTGAGGTTGCTCGCTGATATGAGAGCTATCCAACGCATTCTCAAATTAGTGTTCTGGTAGCCTTCGTTGCGGGTGGCTGTGTCTCAAAGTTGTCAGATTTCACTGTTTGTGTAAATTTATTGATTTTTGTATTTTTTACAGAAAGTGGTGTAAATAAAATTTATATATATGTGTGCTAAAAAACAACTAAGAGTGATTGTCGAGGTGCTATTGTTGCTTTGCATACATGTGGGAAATCACAGAGACAGATAGCTAAGGAATTAAACATATCCCAAAGTACCGTTAATTTATGGGTTTCACGGGCTAAGAACAATGCCGGCCTAACCACGCCAGTCCCTAAAAAACGATCTGGCAGACCGAGAAAAACAAATTCACGAACAGACAAACTTATGAAACGTTTAGTATTGAAAAACCCAACAATAACTGCGAAAGAAATAAAATTTAATATGAATAATTTGTTATCTGGTGTTTCTGAACGAACTATCCAGGAGCGGCTCCAAAAAGAACTCGGATTACCATCTCGCCATGTTGCTAAGAAACCGTCATTAATGAAAAAATGCGTAAAAAACGTGTCGCATTTTGTAAAAAATATATTCATTGGACTGTTGATGACTGGAAGAAGGTTTTATTTAGTGATGAGTCGACATTTTTGACATTCAGAAGTTGTCCAAAAAAGGTTCGCCGGCCCATTGGCTCAAATAGGATGGACCCTAAATACACCCTAAAGACAATGAAACACCCTCCAAGTGTGATGGTTTGGGGTTGTTTCGGTACTATGGGCGTGGAAACCTATATTTCTTCCGAAGAAACACAACTATGAATGGTGCACGGTATTTAGCAATGCTACAGGATAAACTTCCAATGGCAATGGCAATCCAAAGGACAAAAACATACATGCATGATGGTGCACCATGTCACAGGGCCAAAATAGTGACAAAATGGATTACTGACAATAAATTTGATATTTTGGATTGGCCTGGTAATAGTCCAGATCTCAATCCGATAGAAAATATGTGGCTAATAATAAAAAATAAGGTTGAATGCCACGACACTGGCTCAGTCGAAAAATTACAAGAAGCCATCAAAAAGGTATGGTGCAAGGAAAATCAGTGGAAGTTTGTCAAAACTTGATTAAATCCATGCCAAAACGTCTAGAACAAGTCATCCAAACCAAAGGACAGATGACAAAATACTAATATAAGGTTAGTATACATTTAAACATTGTTTTTTAGGTAAAAAATACAAATTTCCAGGGTGATCGGATACTTTTCGCGGGCACTGTAGTAATATCACGAAATTTGAAAAATTATGTCATATATTCATAATTCTATATTATATTCATAGATTAACTTGAATTTTCTGTGGCTGAAACTCTTGAGAAAGTTATTATTTTTATCATAATGAAAACATTAATATTAATTTTAATTCTTATGCATTGCCTGCCATAATAGTAATATCACGAAATTTGAAAAATTATGTCATATATTCATAATTCTATATTATATTGATAGATTAACTAAATATCAAAATCCGCATCCGCATCCGCGGATATTGAAATTAAAGATCTGCATCCGCATCCGCAGATGTTGAAAAACTGACATCTGTTCCACCACTAATATATATATATATATATATATATATATGTATATTACCAATTTGCTAAAGGTTTTTACGTTCCATACTGCTACATGAAACGTAAAGAACTGGGTTTAAATGGAAAATTTTTTAACATAAAGTCCGGACGAGTATACATAAAATTTAATTAGCTGAAATATAAACAAAACAAAGCAAAAGTTTTACAATGAAAAAAAAAGTTTTAGGAAGTGCAATATATATATATATATATATATATATATATTATATATATATATATATATATATATATACATTCAACTGCAAAGAACACGCAGTATAAATAACGTAAAGAACGACGCTTGTATAGGATATATTCCGCGCAAGACGAGAAAGAGAAAACAACAAATGAAAAAATGAAGTACCACCCAGGTGGTACTTCATTTTTTCATTTGTTGTTTTCTCTTTCTCGTCTTGCGCGGAATATCTCCTATACAAGCGTCGTTCTTTACGATATATATATATATATATATATATATGAAAATGAAAATGAAAATGAAAATGAAAAGGTTTATTGGCAGACTATAGTCCATATGACAAATATTATTAATACAATGACAGTTCATACACTAAGGATAAAAATATACAATTGATTAGAAATAATACTGCACTGTCGAAGTTAAGTGGAGCTACAGACAGACGTTTTCGTATCAAGAAGTCCATAGCTTAGAGGATAAATGGCAGGACTCATGGACAGCTTGGATGATCGGGTTGGTTGATTTTTTAATTCTTTGCATTAGACTGTGTTGAGCACGTCTTGTTACCTCCGGGAAGCTCGGAACATTGCGGGTAGCAAACATTTGCGAAGCTGAGCATCTCGGGGGTAATTTATGTACGAGTCTAAAAGACCTGTTGTACCGCAAATTTAGGGTTCTGCCAGAACCTTTTTTATAATTCACCTAGAGTTGCTGACCGTATATATTACTGCAGAAAGTACGAAAGAGTGTGTCTTTAGCTTCACTTGTACAGAAACGAAAGTTCCTTATGGTCATATTCGCTTTAGCACACTGGCTTCGAGATTGTTTTCTTATATCCGAGTCATCACTCAAGGAGTTGGTAATAGTTTGGCCCAAATACTTAAACTCTTGTACTTCCTCAATTACTTCACCATTCATTTTAAACCTTATATCAGCTGGCTGATTACAGCTTTTAGGATGAAATTGCATAACCTTAGTTTTTGTAACATTAAAAAGAATATCATGTTTCTGCGAATACACTTCGCAGACATTTAGTAGCCGATCCAGACCTTTAACAGAGGGACTTATTAACACCATATCATCGGCATAAACTAAGTTATTTATCCTTGTGTTATCTATAAAACATCCTACTGTTGCCTCATTAAGTGAAGCAATTAATCCGTCAATATACACATTAAACAGCATAGGGGAGAGCAAGGAGCCTTGTCTCACCCCGCAAGAGGAGCCAAAATACTCGGATAGTACATTGTCCCACCTAACAGTGAAAGATTGGTAGGAAAACCAAAATTTCAATAAATTTAATATGTACATGGGAACCTTCCTGTCTTCTAGTTTTTCAAATAAAATATGGTGGTTCACCCTATCATATGCCTTACTTATATCAAGGAAACAGCTATAAATGGTTGAATTACTGTCAATGTATTTAGATATTGTTTCTTTAAGTACATAGATACACAGGTCAGTTGAGTGGGACCTTTTAAAGCCAAACTGATTAGGAGATGTCCGTAGGAAATCATTTAATCGGAGTAACAAGAGTTTTTCTAGTAGTTTCGAGAAGCAGGAAGCGACAGCAATAGGCCTGTAATTATTGCTGGACAGAATGTCTCCATACTTATTTTTGACCAGGGGCAAGATATATACCCTCATGAACTCTGCAGGGATATAGCTATGAGCAAGCATGGCTGATAGGAGCAATGATATATGCAGACATACTACATCATTTGCATATTTTAAGTGCTCATTCGATAAGTCATCTACCCCTAACGCAGAACCAGTCTTTAACTCTTTAATTAACCTCTTTACTTCAGAAAATGATATCAAAATATTTTCCCTTGTCCCTCCCACAATCGTTTCGCTGCAATCTATCTTAAGATTATCCCTACTCACACTATTAAGAATGTTAGAGTAGTGGTTTTTCCACAGCTTTGAAATTTCATCCTCCCCCGACACCCCATCGATTGTCGGAGGGAGAACATTTTTGACACCCGTTTGATTCTTAACAAATTTCCAAAATTTGTTATTATCGTTATTTATGCGAGCTTCACAGGCTTTTGATGCTCGAATAGACTCTTCTTCCTGTTTACATCGCCTTATGGCCGCCTTATACTGACCCCGACTTCTACACATATTTATGTATACTGGTCCTAATCTGGGTCTACCATGAAAGCACCACAAATCGTAGGCGTCTTTCGATTCCCTCTTCAGGGGGGCAACAAAATCATTCCATCCAGGAATAACCTTAGTATGATAGTTGTAAGATTTAATCAAGGGGCTTCCTGCTTCTCTTAACAGGGATATTATCTTACTATAATACCTATCTATGAGTTTACAGTGAGAATCATTTGAGCAAGGATTATTACAGCCAAGGTGCAAAATTTCTAAATTATTAAAGAGGTGACATGTTCTGTCTTTGTATTCTATTCTCTGCTGCATATTAACATTGGACCAATCGACGCGATTATTCTTACCTATTGAGTTCTTGTTAAGTCGTGTTGCGCATAAATTGGTAACGTTAATTAATATTTCTAATGGTCTATGATCAGAAAGAAGGAAATCATGCAAAATATGAACTCTAACAATTCGATCCTTTAGATTATTACTAGTGAGACAATGATCAATCCACCTGGTGGTACCACTCATATCACTAACGTATGTAAAATTACCACTGGCTACCCCTAATACATCTACATCACTTATACTTAAATTGGCCGACTCGCACATGTTACCCAATTCTCCAAAGAATTCCGAGTTCACATCTGTGTTAAAGTCCCTCATTATTATACGGTGAGAATATTTGGGGTTATCTGATAATGACTTAATTTTGTACAGCAAATCAATGTATTCATCTAGATTACTGCCGTTGTTGTATGGTAAATAGCAGTTTACGATTAATATGCAATCATTGTTCACTTGTAATTCAATGCCTAACAACCTTACGTTATCGTTTGTTAAAAATCTTATATGTTTTGACAAATTTTTCCTTAATAAGAAAGCAACACCACCAAAAGGCCTACCGTACATTAATTCATCTGACAAGTCTACTGCTGATGACGCATGGTACATAAAGTCATCATGGATGGTAGAGAGGAATTTTAGCTCTTGCTTAGGTAGCCAGTGCTCCTGCAGGAGTATCAAATCTGCACTGTCGCAGATTTTATGAACATCTACAGTTGAATTCCTCACTGACCTTACATTATATGAGACTATTTTCAACAAGTTATCCGCCATGACTGATATAAAATTTATTATTAGTAAGATTATTATTATTATACACAGTACAACTTTCAGGCATTACCGTTAGGGCGCCTATTATTATTATTATTATTATTATTATTATTTTGCCTGTTATCAAATCTCCTGGAAAAGTGAATAAACTCCTTAACAATAATACCGTCGGGCCATTGACTCATATTATACGGGTTGAAATGCGCATTTACACCTTTAATTATTACTTTAAAAGAGTTATAATACGGAGATTTCGTGTTTAGTTTATTAACTATCACTATACTGTGTTCACCAATGATTTCTTCTATCATGTGTCGAATATCGCTTGCCTCGTTCGAGAGCTGAATTCGCGACACAAATAGGGTGAGATTCTCCATCGGTGGCCTCGCCGCGGAGACCGGTTGAGGAGACCTTTGGGACTGGCGCCTATTAACAGTTACCCACCCGTCCTGCTCCCTCGATTTCCCTGCGGCAGGGTTCGCCTGCCTGGGGGATGGGTGGCACAACCTTTGGGGGATAAGAGGCCCCTCCCTTACTCTGTGGCTTGGTGAGGGTCTGTTAGCGGTGTTTATACCCTGACGACCGCGTGCCTCTCCTTCTTCGGTGGGAGGGGGGAGAACTGCGTACCGAGCGAGGCGTAATCGAACGGTGCTAGGACAACTGCCCCCCGGACAACCGCCCCCCGGACAATTGCCCCCCGACAACCGCCCCCCGGACAACTGCCCCCGTAGGACAATCGCCCCCCGGATTATTGCCCCCCATAAGTAAATAAAAATTAAATAGGAATTAAATTTATTAATATTTATAAAAAACAAACTTATGAAATCGTTCATATTTATTAAAATTTACTAAAAAAAAAGTAAAACTTGCTTGGAAAAGAGGTTTTGATGCTAAAAATTCAAATTATAGGCGATACCTCTTAAAAAATTAATTAGTTCGCGATTCTCAAAGTCTTCAACCTAACCTAACCTAACCTAGCCTAACCTAACCTAACCTAACCACCAACTATGACTTTCAAAACGACCTTTCAATAAGTATTGCCAACTGTTTAAATATAATTAATTAATCCATAGTTATATATGAAATACAATAAGTCTTGCCAACTGTTTAAATAAAATTAAGTAGCTAAACTTCATAATTTTATTATAAATAAGTAAGCAATAATTGGAAATTTTTTGTTAAATATTGCTAACTTTTTAAATATTTTTTTTTTTCAGGCTACAAGCAAAATTAAGCAAGAATTGGCAATAATGTTGTTAAATATTGTTTTAGCTTGCCATTTTTTAAACGTAAATTTAATTTCTATATAATTTTTATTTACTTATGGGGGGCAATAATCCGGGGGGCGATTGTCCTACGGGGACAATTGTCCGGGGGGCGGTTGTCGGGGGGCAATTGTCCGGGGGGCGGTTGTCCAGGGGGCAGTTGTCCGGACACCTAATCGAACACCTCTCCTCTGCAGTGGGAGGCAGGGGAGAGGGCAATAATGCCTCGACTCTCGGCATTAAACCGTCCCGGTTCCTCATTGTGAGATCGGGAGCAGGAGTCCTTTCCTGAACGGGAGTGGGGTTGACCGCTACCCCTGCTTGCTGCGTTTCCACCCCATCTTCAGGGGGGGAGTTGGAGGCGGGGATTTCATTTCCCTCGCTGCCCGACACGCTTCTTGGAGATCTGGCTTGCTGAACTACTTCCGAGTAACTAGGCTTTGGGAGGATCGTCTCTTTCAACGCATCTAACTCTGACCGGAACTGTTCTATCGAAGTCGCGTTTTTCTGATTTGACACCACGTGTTGGTGTTTCAGTTCAACTATCGACTTTTGTACCTCATTATACTGTTTGAGGAGCACCGAGACGTTTACGTCACCCATAGAGATTACCGGTATTCTATGGAAGTTAGTAACGTAAAAGGTAATATTATTCTCATTATCCAGGAGGGTCGACACTTTATTTATAATGTCTTTCAGGGTATTCTCGTTTTTAGAATTACCTCTACGAGTTGGGAGGGAAGCACCGAACAGGGTGTTTACTTGTACCCTCGCATGTTCTATTTCTTCTGAATCATAAAAATCATGACAGACAGATACAAGAAGGTCTGACTTAATATGATCTACTTTGTCGAATATGAAACATAACAGAGGATTTTCTACAAGATTTACAGCAGACGACCCCATTGTATCTGTAACGGCTTGCGGGGAGCGTAGCTGGTGGGGGCTGGTTGGGGGTGGCGATGGGGGGGAACGCCGAAAGGGGTCCCACTTTTTCGTCCCTTTAAATCATGCTCTGGATACCAACGGTTCGATGTTCAGGCATCTTTTCACATTATATATATATATATATATATATATATATATAATATATATATATATATATAGGTCTAAGGGTGTATATATATATACATGGTTGACAAAAGAAGTAAATAGACACCTTTGGTTTTTCCATAGTTTTCGATTTAATAATAAAATCCAATAAATAATATTCTTTCTGCATTATGTAAACCTGTCGCACGTTCTAGCATTTCATTGCTGAGGACAATCATCGTGATACCGGGTGATTACAAATGATCTTACTGATTTTAAACATTTATTATGAAAAAACTAACAAAGCTACAGCGAAAAGCAAGGTATACAAATAAAGAAGAACTTAAAAAGTTTTACATTTACAAACCATTGAAGTTCAATATGAACTCCCTTTGTGGCTCCTTTTGAGGATACAACATTCCTGAATGAGCAATTAATTGCCTAATCATTGGATAGGACATGGGGAGTCCATTCCTTGGCCGGCTCGTTCGCTCGATCTAACCCCCAATTGACTTCTTCCTCTGGAGATCTGTCAAAAATGAAGTTTTTGTTCCACCAGTGGCAACAACTTTGGAACATTTGAAGGGAAGGATCCGCGAGGCTGTTAGAAAAGTTCAGTATGATATGCTACAAAATATTTGGAGGGAAACAGAATGCCGCTTTGATGTTTGCAGAGCCACAAAATGAGCTCATACTGAACTTCAATAGCTTGTAAATAAGCCTTTTTGAGGTCTTCTTTATTTGTATATCTTGCTTTTCACTGTAGCTTCGTTAGTTTTTTCATAATAAATGTTTAAAATCGGGAAAATCATTTGTAACCACCCGGTGTGTATATATATATATATATATATATATATATATATATATATATATATATATACTATATATATACACACACCTTCAGAAAGGAATATGATTCATTATGGACAGTGTGGCATTCATCGTTGCGTTGCGTTGCGCTTTAGTCGCGTTATGCTAATGGAAATTCTGAGTAAATTGAAAGAGTTTTCCTTTATTCCTTTGCCATTTTGTTGATTAGTTTTGAAATTTCGGCACACCTTTTTTGTATTAGGTTGACCAGCTAAGTGTTGTTACATCATATTTGTTTCTTATTTGATATCTATCTCGTTTTTTTGTATAATTTTGTTTACCGGTAATAACCGTTATATTGTGGATGATATAGACTTCATTGCTGATGTATAGGTAAATATTTTTAATCTTTTTATCCGATGATTCTTCCGATAGATTTATTAAATTCGCTTGAAAAAAAGGTAAAACAGAAAGTGGACAGAGTGAATTTTAGGAAGTAAGTGAAAAGATGACATTCCATAAGACTTTTAATGTTAATTAAGCATTCGATTTATAAGCTGAGCAAAAATTACATTTGTGGATTGTGTTTATTATTTATTTAGTTGTTGAGGCTCAAAACTAATAAACTTGTCATAGGCAAATAAATAAATAAATGAGTCACTAATAGGAGACTGGATAAAGATCGTTATAAATTTGTAGTTCATCAATCACTCGAGGAGAGAAGAACTCTACTAAACGGAAATGCTCACTGAAGGGAAGCTTTGGTTGTAGCCCCTCCTTTAGAAACTCCATATTTGTAACATTATATATATATATATATATATATATACTGCAGAGAGAGAGAGAGAGAGAGATACTGTAATGAGTCGTCGCGAGTACGAGGGGCGAACTCGACTTTGCAATTGTTCCATGAATGAATAGTTCAACCCTCCCTCAATCCACAGACATTTGGTATAGCCAATTACCCCTCTCCTACGCCCAAAATGTCGTTATTTTCAGTGCGTGTATTTGTGCTATGTGCCTCTCGTACACAATAATTACAAAGTTTAAACGCGTCAATCTCAAAACTGGTTTGGCGAGTTCGCTCCTCATATATATACATATAGTTCGCGCCTCATACATATACTGTGTATATATCACGTCAATATATATATATATATATATATATATATATACACGGTGAACCAAAAGTAGGTGGACAGTAGGTTGAATACGGTTTGTGTTATATTATATTATAACTATGGTGTTCATTATAACTACGGTGTTTGTGTTATATTATATTAAATATTATAACTAAATTTATTTAAATTTTATTTTGTATTATAGTATACAAAAAAATTAAATATGTATTCTCAAAATAAACGTTATCATTTACTGTCCACCTACATTTGGTTCACCCTATATATATATCGGGGGAGGGAGAAATTGCAAGGTTATGGAAAACCACTATTCAAACATTCTTAATAGTGTGAGTAGGGCTGAGTTTCAGATAGGCTGCAGCGAAACGTCCGTGGGAGAGCCCAGGGAAAATACTTTGATATCAGTTCGTGAAATTAAGAGGTTAATTAAAGAGTTAAAGACTGGTTCTACTTCAGGGGTAGATGACCTATCGAATGAGCATGCCACTGACGTGGTGCGTCTGCATGTCACTGCTATTCTCAGCCATGCTTGCTCATAGTTATATCCCTGCAGAGTTCATGGAGGTATATATCTTGCCCCTTGTCACAAATAAATATGGGGACATTCTATCCAGCAATAATTACAAACCTATTGCTGTCGCCTCCTGCGTCTCGAAACTACTAGAGAAAAACTTGTTACACCGACTAAATGATTATTTATGGACATCTCCGAACCAATTTGTTTTTAAAAAGTCTCACTCAACTGATCTGTGTATCTATGTATTGAAGGAAATTATATTTAATATACTGACAGTAATTCAACTATTTATATGAAATTCAAATTTATGATTGTAGTGTATATTTTGGAAGTTATTGCACTTTAAATCTTGGGACGGATTTTTTGGGCCACCCGATATATATATATATATATATATATAGGCAGATAGATAGATAGATAGATAGATAGATAGATAGAAAATTGACAAAAGCAAATAGACACCACGATAACTGTCCTGAAGAACAAAGCTCATCAATGAAAGTGTGTCAGCTTTACATAATGCAAGAGGGAATGCAACACGATTCTAAGTATATTCAATCAATAAATCTGTTATTATTTATTGACTTATATTATCAAATAAAACACTATGAAAGCCAAAGGTCTCTCTCTCTCTCTCTCTCTCTCTCTCTCTCTCTCTCTCTCTCTCTCTCTCTTTGATGAAGTGTATTGGTAGAAATTACCTGTTATTAAAAGCACGATTTTACGTTTCATTTGCGATTTGAGTTGCATGACTGAGTTGAAAATGATTAATTTTCAAGTCCAAATGCAACGAGATGTGAGTAAATGCATCTAATTTTATATCTAAGCGTTTGCACGAACTGTAGGGAATATACTGTAGTTGTGTGTATGTGCAAGGAAGGTTTTAATACGTACAGTGGAATGTAAACGGTTGGAAGACGTCAATACTGATTGTACAGACAACTCGCGAATCGTCGCACTCCGAATGGTCGCGCATCCGTTTCTTCGCATTAATCCCCTCTATACATATATAATTTCCGAATCATCGTACATAACCTCCGCATCATCGCACTATTGTACTCGTATTTTCCCGCCTTTTTGAGATTTTGGATGCTTATCGCACGTCTGGAGTACGATACGGCATAACTGAGTACTAGTGGGGTGGCTTACCGTAGAATCGTGCACTTCTGGTAAAATTTTTGTCCTTTTGCGTGCAGTTAGGTGAGACCATGCCATAACATAATTTTGCTGGAAGCAACTTGAAACTGCACTCTGGCGGCCATTTCGGGGAAATCCAAGCTGGCCACCTCAGAGACTCAGAGTGATAGTCATAACTTTGGAATAAATTGACAGAGGAAGATGATCTTCCTGTCTAGGTATAGGTTTTCGGGTATGAGAAATCCATTAAAAGCATTTTCATGCTCATTAGATGCATCCTTATCATTAAAAATCCAATCTGGCCTCTGTAGAATATCTCCAAACCCACGAAAATAGGAACCGTAAGATCTGGCTCTGACGGGTTTGACCATGTACACCACTGCTGCACCACTGTTGCTGTTCCTGGCGCTGAAGAAAGATGGATATACATGCACTCATTCACCCAAATCCACTCTCTCTCTCACATTCTTAAAATTCCAACACGTGCCCATCCCCTGGGGTCAACCGATTTTATAGGTTCGAATTGCATTGATAAAGATTCAAAATACTCGTACCAATATATGAGTATTAACGACCTCAACACAGAACTGAATGATGGTCACTTATCAGTTTTGAACTTTAATATTAGAAACCTTGCTAAACATTATCATGACCTAGTGTTTACACTAGCGTAATTACATTCAGGCAGCGGCGGCATTCGTATTGATATAAAAACAAATAGCTACCATAAAATACACAAAAATTCATCCACTCTGTACAGTAGAACCCCACATTGAAACATGTACGATAAATCTTACCCTTGACAAAACCTCTCTCAACATACTGGCAATATAGGCTACACACCACCTAACGGTAGCGCAAATAACTACATTTATACCATACAGAATCAAATCAGACATCTATCACTAAAGATCTCGCGCTCTTTCATCCTCGGAGACTTTAATATAGATTTAATAAAAATAGGAACAGACTGCATTGCCAAATCGTTATGGAACACAGTGATCAGTCAAGGATATATGACCTACGTAACAAGGCCAACGCGCCCATACTGACCTTACTAAATCTTCATTTATCGACCACATATGGCCAGATATAGACCCATAATACATACATGACACAGGGGTAATCCTTGCAGGCATAACTGACCACCTCCGAAATTACGTTACAATCAAAACAACGGCAAACACCCTAAAGTACACAAATATTAAATTCAGGAACATAATCATCAGTTTAATAAATTCAAAACGAAATTGGGCGAAACAAATTTCGACTTCATTGACAACCTGCATATAGATATAAACGCCAATTTGAAAAGTCTCAAGAATTCTTTGGGCATGCTTTTAATGAATCCCGCCCCATCACTGAAAAAATATTTCTACGGTTCGAATGAACAATCCATAGTTGACCTCAAGTCTAAAGACATCAGCTAAACGAAAAATACAAACTATATAAATTGTGAAGGAAAGTCTAATACCAAAGGAAGTTTACACTCAGTATAGAAACAGACTTAATTTATTAATACACAAAGCTAAAGCTAATTACTAAAAATATAAATTCGAAAAATACAAAGGCGGTCCCAAACAATACTGGAACATCATTAACAAAGCGATTAATAAAAAATTAACGAAACATTCTCACCCGGAAAAGTTATTAAATAACGAACCGATAATGGACAAAATAAATATTTTAAATACTTTTAACGATTATTTCACTGAAGTGGGAGCCAACCTTGCTTCTAAAATACCACCCACGGTGCGGTCTTTCGATACGTACCTATGCCATCCGTTACCACACTCTTTCTTTCTACCCCTAACTACGACACACGATCTAATGACAGCGATAAAACAATTAAAAAATAAAAGTTGTACGCTAAACACAATTCCAAACAAAATTTACAACCGTCAGTAAACTATAAAAGAGAGTAATATACCGTATAATGAAATAATAAAATCCATATTCAAATACAAAATCATACACGAACACCTTTGGCTTTTTAAGAAAACACACGACAAATGACGCAATAACCCCAATATTAGAGGAACTTTATAGCAATCTCAACGACAAAAACTTCAATGATCATCCTACTTGATCTAGCTGAGGCCTTTGACACAATACCTCGTGACATACTCTTATAAAAACTCGAACACTACGGCTTCAGGGGACTACCCTAAAGATGGTTCAACTCGTACTTGGTTAACAAGACACAATTTATAGCGCAGGACTCTTTTTACCTCACAGACAAGGCGTATCTACCAAAGGGGTAACTGGGCGTTTTGATCACAGACCAGTTCGATCACAGTCATTTGGATCACATGCCAATTCAATCAAAAGCCAATATGATATTATTAGTTAGTCATTAGTTATTAGTTTCTACGTGAGGGACCTCGGTGCTAGCTAGGTTAATAGATAGGGCTGTGGGGGGGGGGGTGTTAAAATGCAAGGTAAATCTTACTTTTAAGGCCGCATAGCAACCACGTATCCTATATTAATAACACGTATATCTATCGATAGAGCAGAAAAAACTTTATATACAGCTCTATGAATCCTGGTTAGGTTAATTGAATGCCGGGTTGGGTTAATTAAATGCCAGGTTAGGTCAACTGAATGTCAGGTAAGGTTAACTGAATCCCCGGTTAGGTCAATTGAATGTCGGGTTGGGTTAATTAAATGCCGGTTAGGTCAACTGTACGTCCTTGAAGATTGGTCAGGTTAAGTCATGATATTTTCGTTAGTTTTAACGAAAATATCACAACTTAACCTAACCAATGGTCAAGGGTGCACAGTTGACCTAACCAGGCATTCAATTAACCGGAGGCCGCACAACAACAACGTATTGTACATTTAATAACACATTTATTGAAATTATTGTAATTTTTATATTTTTTATATTTTGAAAAATGTGCATAGCCGTATATAGAGTTTTTTCTGCTCTATCGATTGATATATGTGTTATTAATGTAGGATACGTGGTTCCTGTGCGGACTTAAATGTAAGATTTACCTTGCATTTTAACAAAACCTCACTACAACCCAATCTATTAACCTAGCTCGCACCAAGGTCCCTGACCTAGAAACTAATAACTAATGAATAGCTAATAATATCATATTGACTTTTGATCGAACTGGCATGTGATCGAACTGGCATTTGATCGAACTGACTGTGATCGAACTAGTTTGTGATCGAAACGTCCAGAAACCACTAAGGGGTACCCCAAGTGAGCATTCTGGCACCTATCCTGTTCCTCCTCCTTTATATAAACGACTTCCACAAGTCAATAATTAACTCTTCCTGCTACCAATATGCAGATGATATTTCAATCATAACCTCACATAAAGATTCGCTACCACCACAAACGACCACCAACAATGAACTCCAAAGTGTTTATGTATGGCTTAATGCCAACACACTATTCTTAAATATTAAAAAAAAAGCTTATATAATCATCACAAAAAGAAATCGTTGCCCCCTTTAAACCTAAATATAAATCCAATCCAAGGTTTCATTCAAGGTTTCATTCATAATTATGAAAACGTGAAAATTCCCAAAACAGGTTCTTCGATCAATACATTTCACGATGGTGTATCCACACCTACAATACTGGATTAGTACGTACGGAATCACACGTCAATTTTCGCTACAGTCATTGGTATCAATGCAAAAAAGATTAATTAGGAAAATCTATAAATCGGACAAGCATAATGAAAGTACAGATCAAATGCCGAACGTGTTCAAAATTTTTTAAACGAGAAGAAATCTACAAACTAAACATTGCCGCATATATGTATCAATCGTCCATAATACTGCTCCATAAATTATGCAAAACAAAATATTAGTTTCCCACACACATCACCACTTTAATACAAAACAATTATTAGGTTCCAAATTCTCCGATAGTGACCCCCACTTAGAAACGTTAATTAATATATTAATTTAATAGTTTTTATAATTTCTTAATCATTTTATATTATGTAACTAATTTATTTGGCCTATTTAACCGCATTAAATCCTTTTATTATGTATATTTGACACTGTCCGAAAACTAATCTGTTTTTAATAACATAATTGGACACCAAAGAAGGGGGTTATATCACGTGACTATTAAACTGATTTCTAATTGGTGGAACATTACTTCGCTCCTTAACACTTATGAACGTGTTTGAACTTGTCTGCCTGTTCTCGTGCCAGGAGTCACGTATGTTTACTAATTCATCTTAGACCTATAAGAACTTTTAAAATGCTAATTAACTTATGTTTTTAGTTGTATTACAAAATGTTTTATCCTAAATCATATTATTAATTAACCCCCAAGTTTACAGTACCAACACAATCAGACACGTACATCAGAAAACTGAATTATACTGTAGACTGTGCGATCCTTATCCTCAACTGGTCCAAACCTTTGGAATTTACTTGATAAAGAGATAAGATAATCGAAGACACTAAAAATCTTACAAAGAAAACTGAAAGACAAGTTCATTAACTCATACAAGCCATAATGCTGTATCCCCTGTCTTATTTCATTAAGAAAATTAAATACATACTCTTGTTTCCATATTTATTTCCATATTTCTATATAGTACAGAAAAATAATAATAACAGGTAAAATAAAACCAAATATGAGCAACATCAAGGCATCTAAGTTGTTAAGATCCTCAATAAGCAAGATAATTAGTATTTCGATTTTTCACTTGTATAATATTTAATTATATTTCAGCGTCTACTATCCAAATAAATACGAAGGTATAATCTTAGTTAAATACCTATATAATTACAGTATGTGTAGTTATGTGAGTGTGTAATCTTAGCTGAATGTCCATACCGTATTTACAGTGTTTCTAAACATGTGTTTGTTGCTTACAACAGATAATCGCCATGTAATTTCCTCTTTTTGCCTCTTATCTTTAAAGTTAGTGTACATAACTTCGCTACGCAGCATTATCTATCAAGATTTACCATACAATTCCATTCCGCCAATAAAACATAAAATTTGCTTGTACAGTAGTTCTTTGTTATGTAAACATATAAAGGCATTACCGTCTCATTTGTCCGAATGTGTAATGTAGTAATGTCTAATTAAGAATTAAATGTTTGTTTATAAGAATTTAATAATGTTCAACTAAGTTTTGTTAAATAAGAAATTAATAATGGTTTGTGAAATTAAAAATATAAAAATACAAATTGGCAACACCCTGAAATGGGTCTAGAGAAAAGGGAGAATGCCCAAAAAGACAGTTATCGGACGGCCGTTGGCCTAATAAGGTGTTTTTTTTGTATTACGATTTTTTTGTAAATTTAAAATATTCTTTCGTGTCTCTCTCCGGTTAAATGTTAACGCTAATTTCCCCCTTGCATTACCCAGTTTGTCTAAAGTGTCTCGATATAAATAAAATTCAGTTAAAGAATAAGTAAAGTGTATAATTTATACCCTCGTCTCCTCGCATTTTCCGAAAGTGTAATGGCTCAACCGTCGTTCCGCGTTCGTATAGAGACACAGCGAAAACGAGTGGTAATAGAAAGTAAAGTAAATAATGAATTATGAAAGGGGGGAGTGGGAATCACTACAATAAAGAGCATGCGTGCATATATGTATGCGGGTGCATATTTATGAATATACATGTATGTACTTTAGAGTGTCCCAATTTTTTTTCTTAACACGACCTGACCACTCGTGTCATGCCCGGATGTGGTTTGGGCTAAAGCATTGGCTGTGTGATTTTCAACTCGATCAGATGATATTTAGAGGTCCCGACGTTTGATGACCTTTTTTCGGTTTTCAGAATTGATCATTATGGCGTTGACAAGATCAAACATCAAGTTGTGGCTTCTTGAGAGGTCTCCGATAGCAGAGCTGGCTAAATCTCGATTACCAAGTAATATGGACGTGTTGCTCCTTTCTTCTACCATCACCGCGACCAAAACAAGACAGATTCCAACAGTGTCAAGGCTGTAATATCGGCTGTATTAGAAATCTGGGCTAGAGCCAACTCGAATCTGGCAAGAACCTCCGTTCATGCCTCAACTAAACTGAAAGCTTTGGTTCAGAGGTATCGAAATTTACATAAAAACAAGAACAAGACTGGAATGACTTACAATATGCAGCGGGATGTATTCTTGGCTGATATGGAGGATATTTTTGATGTCGCCCGCTCAGACGTCCTGGATCGGGGAGATATCCCTCTTGGAGGCAAGGAAAGGGAAAGAGCTCTTGAGCGGGCACACCGGCGTCAAACGGAGGAGGCTCTAGCTGTAGGAGTCACAGAAGAGGCTACCGACAGCAGTTCTAGCACATCGTCAGCTGACATTGGAAACGAAGCCGTCACTTGTGGACTTAAACCTTTGAAAGCTCCCAAACATGACAGACTAAAAGAAAGTCTGAGTGATCTTGACCTGGCAGCAACTTGGGATCGCGAGGGCCTTTCTGTTCGACAGGCAACATCAGCGTTTGCTGCGACTGAAAAATCCCTAGCTCTCGGTCCTGACAGTGTTCCATCAAAGAGCACGGTTCACCGCTTCCGACAAAAGGCCCGTACAATGATAGGGACCAATGTTATTGGCCACCTCGAGCAGCTTCCACCTCGACTGCAGATCCACTGGGACACAAAGATACTCACTGACATCGAACAGGAGGGTAAGTTAGTCGATCGGATTGCTGTTGTGGTGACTGGGGATGGTGTGGAAGAGCTATTAGGAGCACCGAAAATAATAGACGGCACAGGACAGCAAATGGCAAGCGCAGTCCATCAAGCGTTCACCCTAGTCGGAATTGAGGACAAGATCATAGGCATGGTGTTTGACACGACGGCTTCAAACACAGGGATAGTGCAAGGTGCGTGTGCGCGTTTGGAAGCGGCATTGGGAAGATCTCTTTTATGGTTTGCTTGCCGTCATCACGTTCACGAAGTGATTCTTAAGGATGTCTTCGTCGTGTGCCTAGGAACACCACCAAGTCCTCAAATCCCACTTTTCAGGAGATTCAAGGAGGCCTGGCCATCAATGAACCACTGTCAGTTGGATGCATTTGACAAGGACGAGGTGGCTAAAGCCTTCATAAATGACAATGCTTGCCTTTCACAAATGCGACTTGAGGTAATAGACTATCTCCGCGATGCCCTAAGAAGTGGTAATCATCCTCGAGAGGATTATGAAGAACTTCTTCGACTGGGCCTCTTGTACCTCGGAGACGACGTAGGACGTTACAAGCTTCGGCCTCCAGGGGCTTACCATCAGGCCAGATGGATGGCCAAAGCTATTTACTGCCTGAAAATAGCATTACTGCAGTCCCAGTTCTCCGAACTTCGTCTCCAAGAACTGCAAGGGGTTCGCCGTATGGCTCTCTTCGTGAGCCTTGTATACGTGCGTCACTGGCACGAGGCTCCCATCGCCATCAAATCTCCCAAAAATGACGTTAGGCTGTGCAATCTTCTTGTAGGTTACCTTGACAAGGACGTTGGAAACACAGCTTACCGGGCTGTGCTCCGTCATCTGTGGTATATCTCGGAGGACTTAATCTGTCTTGCACTGTTTGATGACAGAGTTGACGACATTGAAAAGCGTAACATGACGGCTAACCCGAAAAAGCGCCCTGGGAAAGGACTCAAACGGGTCCAAGGCAAGGGACTGCAAGAGGATGGCCGTTAAAGTCCGTGGGTGACGAGTCGATCCACCACACACTTCCAGTTTCTCCAAGTTGAGCCCACGTTCCTCACCAAAGACCCTGAAACATGGCCTACTGACGAAAACTACCGTCTGGCAAAGAGCCGAGCTGCAGAACTGATGGTGGTCAATGATGCAGCAGAGCGAGGCATCGCCCTCATTGAGAAATACACAAGCAAACCTCTGTGCCGTGATGAAGAAGACCTCCAGTTCCTCCTTCGAACTGTCCACTCAAACCGACGGAATGTGAGCCGGAAGGGAACAAAAACGTATCTCATGAAACACGTGTTTAGTTAAAATGCATAAATGTGATGCTTTGAAATTGTTGTTTGTGTGTTAAGATTAAAATACATGTTTATTTTGTATAATAATCTTTGTGATGGAACTTTTGAGAGAAATATTTCAATTAATTTGCCTTTCAGTTAAGAGGAGAAATAAAGTGTTCAAAGTTCGGGACCTTTAAATTTCCTTCGAGATATCTGAAATTTTACAGAAAGACTTCTAATGGGAAACATCAAAAGAGCGCAACACGAGCGGATTTGTATCCCGAAAAAAGATTTGGCCCCCTATGAGTTTGGGACACCCTAATGTACTTGCATATGTGTGTGTGTGTGTCAATATGTATACATATGTTAGTAAACCCAGCTGTTCATCCTTTCGCACAATAACAAAAAATTGGTTGGTCGATAAATGGGTACCCTGGGTAGCCTAGTTGTTAAGATGCTGGGATGCTGGTGGGTGTGGTTCGGATTCCACGTTAAACTGTAGGTCTAAGGTGGAGAGACAAGTTTGGTCTTCTTCAGAATGAACAATTCGTGAGGAAGCAAAACCAAGGTTAACCAAAGTTTTATATATATATAGTGTGAGTCACGACGAAATGTCATAACTTCGAGAGTTTATAGGTGAGGTCATTCTCAGTCAAAAACTCCATATGAACATAGGTCCGATTCTTGACGGTTATGGAGCTATGGATGTTTGAATTTCAAGCATTCGAATGTGTGACCTTGAACTGAATTGACAGTTATCTTACCGAACCGAACTACGCAGTAGAGTGTTGTGTTTCACAGCGTGCAGTTAATGTTTTGAGCGTTCGGTATGGCTTTTACGTTTTCAAATGCCGAATATACCGACATGGTGTAGGTTTACGGATTTTGCGATGGAAATACTACTGCTGCTGTCGCTGAATACCAGCGACGTCTTCCAAATCGAAAAATTCAGGATCGACGAGTGTTTAGCAACGTTTTCCGGAGATTGCGAGAGAGCGGTTCATTTCCTAGCGTTACTGTTTTTTCTGAACGTCCGGTACAACAAGATGTGTCTGAACAAGAAAACATTATTCAGATGGTACAGCGGAGTCCTCATGTTAGTACGCGAAGAATTTCCACACGTATTAGAGTTCCTCAAACGAGAGTATGTAGAACGTTACACGAAGAAGGCATGTATCCATACCACGTACAACGCGTTCAGCACCTCGAACCTGGGGATCGTGTTCAACGGCTAGAATTTTTAATTGCCTCACTGCCGATCGACAACTGCATCGATACGTCTTGTTCTGTGAAGAGACTAAATTTATCCACGACGGTGTCAACAGCGAATAAATAAGAATTTACATGTGTGGTCAGAAATGAATCCTCATGCCATTGTGGAAAGTAATTTTCAACATCGGTTCAGTGTCAATGTGTGGTGTGATATTATCTTCGGTCAGCTGATTGGTCCGTTTATCTTCGAAGGTGGTCTTACAGGTGACATTTATCTACGATTTCTGCAAGACGAACTGCCGCCACTGTTAGAAGAGACACCTTTGGCAACACGATTGCGTATGTATTTCTAACAAGACGGAGCTCCTCCCCATTTTAGCTGTGCAGTGAGAACGCATCTCGATGTTCGCTTACCTGGTCGATGGATCGGTCGTGGTGGTACACAAAATTGGCCACCCAATTCCCAGGACCTAACCCCTCTAGATTTTTATATGTGGGGGCGCATGAAAGAGCTGGTGTAGCAGGGAAAAGTGGAAACACGAGATGCATTGCTCCGTCGCATTTTGGAAATTGCAGGACACTCGTAATGAACTAATGCGAGCTACACTCGCGATTCACAGACGAGCCGCGATGGGTATTGAGTCCGAGGGTAGTCATTTCGAACAGTTATTGTAAATTCATGAATAAAACTTTAGCAGCTATTTGTTCGTTTATTCTTATTTTTAAACATTCAAATATCCATAGCTCCATAACTGTTAAGAATATGAAGTTTTTGACTGGGAATGACTTCAGCTATAAGCTCCCGCATTTCATCGTGACTCACCCTGTATATGAGGGTGCTTCTTGGGTATAGGGGTGAAATTTTTTTTTTAATTTAAACATCCCGCCCTCTCAAAAAAATTTTCATGTGATGAAAAACTAAGCTTATATGTGTCAATTTTCTCTTAAATTAATTAATATTTAGAGGTCGCTCAAGACCACTGAAATTTTAGCTACTGCTCACCACATCATATGGCATTGCCCCAGTTCTAGTCGATTTCTTTGTTGTTCAATTTTACATATCTCATCAGTTTACATGTTTTATATATTTTTTTTTCTTCGTTTAGTTTAGTCTTCTCTATATACTACGTGGGGTGGGGAAGTAAAACCAGTGGCGGATTAATGGCCTGATAGGCCTGGGGCTGAATGATCCAAATGGGCCTATGGTTACGTTTGTTCATGTTAGTAGTATGCCCGCGTTTGGGGAGAGGAAAGTGGATCAATTTGAAAATTTCCCCCTCACAGTCCTCCATGACGGTTCCCCTTTTTAAGGTGTTTTTCATGGCCTTTCATGGGAAAAAAATTATAAAATAAAAAAATTTAAATTTAAAAAAAAAAATTTAAATTTAAATTTTTTTTAAAAATTAAAAAGGATTCATCCTCGCCCTCCTTAAAAAAAAAACATTCGAGTAGGAAAAGGAACTTTTACGAAGCGTATCGGCGCGTTCCGGCATGTTCGTGGACCCCGCTAGTTTTACCTGCAAGGGGAGCAACATCCCCACTCATCAGACTGATATTCTGTGTGTGTGTGTGTATATATATATATATATACACACACACACACATGAGTGTGTGTGTATATATATATATATATATATATATATATATATATGTATAATGTTAATATCCGTACCATTAACTTAAAATACGGTATCGAGTTCCGCAGCGACTTATTTATATATTTACTGAGGCGTCCTACCATAATGTTTTATCCACAACAAATTTATAGATCGTGTATCCCAGAAAAATACGCAATAAAGGGGGAAAATTTAGAGAACGATGAACGACAACACGCGTAAAAGATTAGTTGGCTTGACCGAAACACACCTCAAGGCTATAAATACATCGCTTAAACTAATCTAGGACTGCATCACCATTAGGTTTCACTTCATCTATAGTTCATATTTTAAAAACTGTTTACATTATTAATTCACCTACGAATTATTTAATGTTTGCAAAGTTAGTATATATATATATATATATATATATATATATATATATATATATATATATATATTTATATATAAAATGAATAAAGATTTTGATAATTTCGATGTCTAAAACATTTTGACTGTAGAAATGGAGGGGCACTCAGGATATTGCCCTCAAACTTGCGGGTAAGCATCTTAATTCTGATGAAACTAAACGTTTGTCATTCAGACGTATAGTTAATTTGTGGGGTTGAATGTTATTAACGTATTTCAAAGTAATTCAATCGACTCCTTTTAAAGAGGCCAGCTGCTTAATTTTTCTTAAATCCCCGTTAGAAACATTTATACCGCATAAAAGTATTGTCGAATTTCACTCTGAACCGGATCTCTTTACTCTTAAATTTTCGCTTTATCTTTAAAGTTCTCTATTTCCTTCCAATCTCTCTCATATGCTATGCTTTAAAACTTTCATCTACCTTTTTAAATTTTCTTACATCCTTTATCAGAGCTTCCTAAACAGACATTCTCGTATTAGCCATTCTGACTGCTGTTGTTTATAGCCTTTTGTATCCATTGTTATATTATATTCTTACCATTTGTTTTCGTTTGTACAATAACCTCAGTAAAATAACGACACTGAAATGAGCTAGAAGATTTCATCACCCAACACATCGGTACATGTATAGGCTCCAACTGAAATTTGACTATGAGAAGATAACACTGGTATGCATAGTTTTTTTTTGTCTGCTGTGAGGGTTTTTTCAACTCATATTATATAATTCGACCATGCTGAATTCGAAAATGACATTGGTTTTCCTCAATCAGGTCAGGTTTTTTCTCTATTGGCCATTTATTATAAGTCCAATTTTATCCCCAAATTTATTGATTTTTTTAGCTTAAACACTGTAGATACAAGTAATATTATAAGAACACTCGTGAAAAATGAAAACATTGTGTGAATAAACACTTTTATTCATACAATGAATATGGAAAAAAGTTTATTGAGGAAGGAATGAAGTTTTTTTGGCTTTCCGTCGGTGTTTTTCTTCGGCACGTCTCGCTTCAAACACCAGCAATAGTCCGCCAGCATACTGATATCCCAGTTTCCCTGGTACCTCTCTTCCATTATTTTGATATCTTGGTGAAATCGTTCACCCTGTTCCTCACTATAATCCCCGCAATTTTCAGGAAAATAGTCCAAGTGGGACCTCAAAAAGTGCATTTTTATGGACATGCGCGACCCATGAGCTTTGAAAGCTTCCATCAAGTTTTCGACAACGGACTCGTATTCTGGACTTCTACGCTTGCCACGAAAATCAGTGACAACTGATTTGAATGCCTGCCAGGCATTCTTCTCAGTTGGAGTCATTGCGTTTTCGAACTGAGTATCCTTGATCAAAGTTCGAATTTGAGGACCATCAAAAACCCCAGCATTTAGTTTAGCATCAGATATATGAGGAAATTTACTCTCGAGATATCGGAATGCTGAACCCTCCTTATTCATTGATTTGATGAAATTTTTCATCAAGCCCAGCTTAATATGAAGTGGTGGGAGCAAAATTTTTGTTGGTGGTACAAGGGGCACTGAAACGACATTATGCGACCCAGGTTCAAAATTCTCTGGATGCCCATTCACGCTGTGCATAGTGCTTCTCATCCGCTCGGCTATCCCATTTGCAGAGGAAACATGGGTATTTCGTGTATCCCCCTTGCATTCCCAATACAAATGCCACAATCTGAAAAAAAATGAAAATATTTAAAGAATTTAGAGAATTTGTTCTATCAGATGAAAAAATCTATGCATTGGACTGTATCACTTCTGTGGGGAAGTTAAGTGTTCTTATACGCTCTCAAATAACCTTTGGAAAAACAACATAGTCAATAGCAATAGTTTACTTATGATATTAGTATTACCTTCAAATCTTCACAGATCCTCCAGTTATGTTGGTCGTATACGAGAGCATCCAGTAAAATTTTCATGTTATCGTAGCTCTCAGTAAGTTGTACGGAATGTGCTACAGGGACTAATGCAACCCTATTCCCAATGTTGAGAAGTACTGCTTTCAAACTTCGTTTAGACGAGTCTATAAATAGCCTCCATTCTGATGCGTTATATGGCAGGCCCAAGGATTCGATTAGCCCCTCAACATTGCAGCAGTACACTAAGGAAGAGGTATTTTCGTGCACTGAAAAAAACTTGCGGAATTCTTCCTCTCGTTTCCTATACCAGGAGAATGTTGTTCCCGGAGCCAGCAAGTTGTCCTCTCGAAGTCGTGAGCCCAAGATCTCGGCAGCTAATTTGGAAAGTCCTAAATCCCTGGTAAGATCATTAAGTTTGGCCTGGTTGAGAGGCCTCGGCTCATTTGAAGCGGTATTTTGAGGTATATACGACTGGGACTGGTCATTGGCATTGGTCATTGATTCATCATCAGAATCATCGAAGTCCAGGGTTTGAGGTGGGTTGGGTATTGGAATTCCAGGACCATGGGGTACAGGTCTCATAGCAGAAGGAATGTCAGGGTATACAACAATGTGTTTATTCTTCTTGTTAACTCCTGAAAATAGAAACACAGAAACATGGATATAAAACTTGCATATGAAATAGAAGAAGCATTCAGACAGTGGCGGCTCGTGAGGGAAGGCTGCGGTCTGTAAGATATGAAATAGGTCGATGGAGTCTGTATATTTTCTTTCTTTTTCATTCATATTGTCCCTTCGGGGACAATATGAATGAAAAAGAAAGAAAATATACAATCATTGTATATGTAAATGTAACTTGTATAACAATATGTATGTGTAAATGTATTTTCTATAACAATATGTATATGTAAATGTATGATTACCATTATGGTGAATATTATGCTATATATGGTGAATATTACATTATGGTGAATATTATGTCAAGTTTCATACGAGGATTTCAAAATATTTAAGAAAAATAAATTTATAAGCCCACCTTGGAGGTTTGTCATGCAGAAATAGCAATCTGTCACGTGATCCTTTCCTTCTCTCCAAATCATGGGAATTCCAAAAGGCAAAGATTTCGCTCTGCCTTTGCTCCATCTTCTCAAATTTTCAATGCACGTCTTGCAGCACATATGAGGGGCGAAATTTTTGTCCTGGTCCCCTAGCTTAATTCCAAAGTATGTTCTATACATTGTCTTCACAAATTTAGTGATTTGGGACTGGTTATTTGGCATGGTAACCGTCCCACATATGTAGCAGAATCTATTGGGATCATTTTTACACGCTCTATTCATTATGAAATATTTTATCTATATGCCTGAAAAGTAAAAAAAGATATTATACAAGTGAAACAAGTGATGATAGATGTTACTGTTCCAATTCCGCTTTGACAAAATCACGAAAAATTCTATTTTACTTATGAGGCCATAGCCGGATAACCTGAGCTGATTGAGGAAAACGGATTGCAGATTCGAAATCAGCAGGAAACACTCTATAAGAATCACTTACAAAACCCTTGACAGCAAAATTGATGCATACCAGTGTAAGTAGCCATCTTATTCATGTAGACATATTTTAAATTTTCATATTAAGCGAATGTATATCTAAGAAGCTCTTCAAACGCTTGCAGGAAGAGTAAAACCTTGATTATTAAATGATTTAAAATAATATTAACTGTCTTATCCTCATTACTACGAATGTGCAAAATACCATGCGTTTATTCG
Organism: Bathynomus jamesi; assembly: GCA_023014485.1. Classification (NCBI taxonomy): domain Eukaryota; kingdom Metazoa; phylum Arthropoda; class Malacostraca; order Isopoda; family Cirolanidae; genus Bathynomus; species Bathynomus jamesi. The sequence goes on from JAJOZX010000133.1 coordinate 495,791, forward strand.
GCTCTGTAAGTACTTATCTGATTGACATGTATTGCACAGAGAGATGATGGTGTCTGCAATATTAGCCCTTTGTGTCCCAAATTATTGAGCTTTGGTACTTTGAATGGAACAAATAATAGCAATATTTGTCCTCCGCTAAACACTACGGTCGACCATACTGCTTTGAACCAATAAAGCAGTTTTTGTCGTTTGTTGAACATAATGGTACATAACATTTTCTGCATTATAGATGAGAGTAGCCCTTCAGACAGTTTCTGCATCTCTTTTGGGTTCTACATGTTCAGGTCACTGTCCAAAAACTATCAGATATTGCTATACAGTTAATTATTATATTCAAATGCCATAAACCGTCATTGAAGCTAATCTGAGGAAAATACGCGTACTTTTTGTTGATGATGCCATATGGTATCGCTGACACAGAAAGGGTTAATAGTGAGACTAAGTTTACGTCAATAATAAGCTGTGGAAAAACCATGCATTATTAATGACTGGTGTGTACATATACAGCTTTTATTTCCCCATAACTAATATAATGAAGGTTGCTAGAATGAAAAGCAATCTAAAACAAAACAAGAAATTTACTATCAGTACAAATACAAAACACAGAAAATGGTTAAAAGTGCATGGTAAACAGTGGTACAAAGAACATATAATAAAGAAGATGTAACAGATACATACATAATTAAATACGACTAAGCATTACAAGGGATGCATCTAGTCGATACAGTATCCAAAGGTATGGTGTCGTAGCTGCCAGGCATCTGGTACCGTTTCATGTAGGTGTTACGACAAACCTTCGTCCCCGTAAGTTCCGTCACGCCCCCTAATTTCTGTGCTCTGAAGTTATGAATCCCCACAACCAAGGGGGATGGTTGGTCATTACCATCTAAGCTCACTAGATCTTTAAGTGATTGAAAGTTAACGATCTGGCGGTTGGTATGGTCAAGCTTGATACTTTTAGCCTTCACGATGTACTTGTACTCATTCTCCACCCTGACGCGTACACCGTAAGTTTTTGGACCTGTTGAGACAAAAGAGTCGGCGTATGCGATGCCTCCATACTCATCCTTAATCTCATCAGTCAACTCTCCGAGGAATTCCCCAATAGGAGGCATATATTCACCTGCCCTCTCCGTGAATATCATACTCTCTGTATCAGCGTACAGAACCCGTTGTCCGAGAGAATGCAACAAATGCCACAGCTTGATACGTGCGTAGGCTGTCGTGAAACTGGCTACAGGTATGTTTGTGACACACGATGTATCTGCGGTCAATTCGGTTCGGTTGTACCTTATTATGTACGTATTACCTACATTCACGATTTCCTTAACTTCTTTATCGTTAGCGTTTGCATAATCCCAGACTTCGCTATAACTTTGAGCTAAATGTACATTCCTCTTATCTGGATTCTGGGCAAACTTGCCCCAAAGACTATTTAAGCACAACTTTGCGCTAAAGCGCTTGTCAGGGTCTCAACTCCTCGTGGGTATCCTGATGCTTCTATTTCATCCTTCAAAAGAGTATTTATATATGGTGTGAAAAGGTTGGGAAGCTTCTGAAACCTCCACACTTCATATATCTTCAGTATTCTGTACCCGTGACGGAAGGCTAGGGACAGTTCAGGACTTGTATATACGCCTCTGATCTTCCTCTGGTTGATCGTGTGATTACAGTACCCATTATTCTCCTCTGCGCACTTCATACACAGAGGGAACATGAGTTTGTGACCTATAACAACAGGCAAGATCGGTGTCCATAAATAGCGAGGGGGTAGGACATCTACAAGAGATAGCCCAAAGTAGTGCTCACTCAAGTTAGCTGAGAAATCCTCGATGGTAGGCATGGCAGGGCCCACTAGTTTTTCAGGCGCACCTACTGGGTACTGCTTGTTCTTCATCACATAAAGGTATAATAACCAGAAATCGTAGTAATGGAGTTTCAGGCAAAAAGTAAAGTTTGAAGGGGTTTGTACGTCCTCGCCGTATTTGAGGGGCTCCACCACCATTGTACGTTTGATGGCCCTTATTTCTATACGATACTGTTCATCGGTTTCCATCCAGGCATCATATTCATGCTCCCACAAAGCCGTGTGAGTGAATGTGAACTTATAAGCTGATCGCGGGTACGGGTCTATGCGAGGCTGTCGGCGGGGGATCTTCCATGGAGGTCCCCTGTGACGGAACACTACACCGTCTTCACACCAGTGATTGGATCCTCACTTAAGCTGTCCACCCAAAAAACACGGCCATTGATCTTAATGGCAACTTCCCCCGTGTTGCGAGCGTGTTTTATATATACACCTGTCTGCTCTTATATGTGTGTGAGCCAGTAAATAGCCTTATACTCATAACTGCGCGGGGCGTTTCGAGGAATGACGGCCACCGTATCTTTAGGCCTGAAGTTATTCTTGAATACAGCAAAACATAATGAGGCGATCGTGGTTGCGGCTTGTAGTGGGTCACAGTTGAATCGAGTTATGTACATACTTCTAAAGGTTTGAAAGCATATTCTAAGTACACGTACATCATTCACATCATATCTTCATTAAAGCTGCTGTGGTAGCGGTCAAAATCTTCACGTTCACCTGTACTCATACATTCATAGTTAAAATAGTGTTTGGGGAGTGGTGGACCGACATAATTTAAAGTGTCGCTAGTGAAGAATGTGTAAGGGAAATAGCCTTTAGATACTTCGGCTGCTACGCCCATCACCTTGGGTAGCTTGACTATTTTACATGGTGTGAAGTGTCTTTAAACTGTACATTTCCCCTTATCTGCATCTGTATAAGTTTGCTTCCTTTTTTCAGGGGATCACCCGTGGATATCTCTGATGACTTGTGCTCAAGCAGTTCCTTATAAAGGAACTGTGTGTCAAATTTTGCGGCGTTGTGGGCAAGAATATATACAGTCATTTTTTGAACTTTCCGCTAACTTGACAATATAGGACATAAATAAAGAGTTTCACAGGGCTGTCGTGTGCGATCGTTTTAAAAACGTTTGTCCGTTTATCACATTTGGGGCATTCTTCACATTCAATGTTCATGCACTCGTCGCAGATAGTCTGACTTACGAGTAGATGTGGGATAACCTCTTTGGTTTCAGCAACCGTATATGTTTCTATATTGTAGTACACAGTTATACAAGGTCTATTTTTAGGCTTAGCATCTTTCATATAACATACATGATTTACTCCATCCGCCTTATATTTTTCATGACATGTAAAACAGTTAATTTCATCGCATTTGTGCCCAAACTTTCCCCAACTATCCATTGTGTGAAACGTACCACACTCACAAATCCTTATTTTCCTGCACGTGCCGCTCGATTTATGGTGTGCAAAACAGTTGTTATTGAAAAACATGCGCTTACATACATTACATTCGCGCTTCTCAGTTTCAACTACCCGGCTTTCACACCTGGGACTCTTACACTGCTCATATACCATGTGGCAATCCTTACAATGCTTCAGCAGATCATTCATAAACTCGAGACAGCCCTTACACAAATCGTGTTGTCTTCCACAGTTTCGACGTTTATCATAGTTTACGTAAAGATCTCTGATGCGTCTAATAGGAAGGTAAGTTCTTCATGACAACCATAAAACAAGTAGGGGTCTTGTACGGTCTCTCACACTGCTTTTAAATACATACGTTGTTCTACCATTTTGATCCAGACCAAACACGGCAATCCTAACTTTCATCTGTTCTTTACCATCGTCAGTTCTTCAAGACCCATAGTACAGTCAAACTCGATCTTGCATTATTCAGCCAGTTTACGTGCAGTCTCCACTACCGTCGGCAACCAAATTTGTCTGGATCTTGTATTTAGTACGGTAAATATATGAGCCAGGATCACGGCTACAAATCTGCAACCACGCTTGGAGTTTATGTGACGTCTGTAAATAGCCTGATAATTGAAGTTAAGAGTATAAGGTGTGACATTATGACCCGCAACACGGAACACGTGGTCAATTTCAACCATGAAATTCGCTAAGCTAAACTTTGAACCACTTTGAGAAGCTTGCGCTAAACGTGAAAGGATGTAGTCAACATCTTCTGCCACCAAGTGACTGTAAGGTATTACTATCCAGAACTGATCGTTATCCTCGCTAAACGCCAACCTTACTCGGGTGTCCTGATCATCATTGTTTTGAAACGCATATGCGATGACACATCGAACTACGCTGGGACGTCCTTGTTCGAAACCCTTCGCATACGCAACTGTGGGATCAATTCTGATGTTCTAGCGACTTCTAGACAGTGCAGAGGTATTACTCACATTTTGCATTAAGGTAAGAGATACACCGTTGGATGAATGATAACTCATTCTCTCTGTATGGATAGCGGTCGCATTTGAAGGGGGTTGGAATGTTGCAGATGACGTGTAAGACTGGAGGTATTCAGGACATTGTTCATCAGGTTCCCCCGATAATGAGTTTGTCGACGATGAATCTTGGTCCTCAGAGCTGAACGAGCCGTTGAGCCTTGTTCATTTAGCTTCCATACCGTACGTGACTGGGGATTGGTCTTCAACAGGCCTACATTTTTTAACGCGTGAGGGAGTGTAGGGGTCTTGGCTGGGTGCTTGAGGGGTTACTTCAGTAGTAGAGTCAAAGGGTCCCTGGTTATTCTTTCGATCCCACTTACCGACACTTGAGCATGTTGGTGGTAATGCATTTCGAGATCTTTTCAAGGGTTCGTTATACGATGCCCTGGAAAAGAAGAGGAAATTGATGAATACGAGCTTCTTAAAAACATGCCATACAACAGTTAGATTCTCTAGAATAATCAAGTTCACAAAGCTATCAACATGTATTGTAAGTAGCTCCACAAGGTTTGTCAAATCTATGTTTATGCTTAGTAGAGTTATTAATGCCTGTAGACTCATTAATGATAAAGTTGCATCATTTTCAAATTCTGTGACTAGTTAAGGCGTTTTTTATCAAGAAACATCAAAACTTCTTCAAGAGTTTGAGGAATATAAGAAACCCTATGGAATTAAACAAAGGTATTAACTCTAGTACCGTGCTGTTGAAGTATTTACACTAGTGGCAAAAATTCTGGACACTTTCTCATTTTTCGTGATTTTTTTTATTAAAGTCAGGTATAGTTAATTGAATTCTAATTTTAATTATTTTTTGTAGAAAAAGTGTTTATTAGGCATTCCTTATACGATTAAGCATAATTTAAAAAAAAAAAGCTGGAATATACGTACAAACAACAAAAAGGTACATGTCATTGGAAATATTGCCTCAGTCCCTGTGTCAATTGGAATGATCAATCGGCGATAAGTCACTCTATTCCACGTAGCCAATCAACGTAAATCAGGCCACTTATGGTAGCCAATCAGCATCAAATCACGCCACTTATGATGAACAATCAGAAAACAGTAATTTGGTAGCTGCATTTCATTGTGTTATTGTTAAGTTGCAGTGCGAATAACAAAGTCTCCTCTTCTCCACTTTATCCCTTCATATTACTGTCACTGTTGGCTATGTCCCCTCATATTAGGAAAGAATGGACACCAGCTAAGCGAACAAAAGCTGTAACCCTTCGAGAAGAAGGTTACACATTCGAACAAATAGCCAAAAGACTCAGAGATGGGGCAACAAAATCTGTAGTAAGAAAGGTTTGCCAACGCTTTCAAGATCTTGGTACAGTCAAAACTGCCAAAAGAACTGGAAGAAGAAGTAAGACAAGTGAACAGAACAACCAGCGTAGTGTTAGATTATCCCTAACTGATCGTCGGAGAACATCAAAGGAAATAATGCATACATTAGAAACAAGTGGTGTCAGCAAAAGTGACAGAACTGTAAGGCGTAGGCTTTTTGACAGTGGACTTAAAGCAAGAATACCTAGAAAGAAACCATACCTGAATGCAGTTCAGAGAAGAAAACGCCTTCTGTGGGCAAGAGAACACAAAGGATGGACATTAGAAGACTGGTACAATGTAATATGGAGTGATGAGACGAAGATTTCAATTTTTGGAAGTGACGGATTGAAATATGTGCAATGCAGACCAAAAGAAGATATGTTGCCTGAATGCATTACAGCAATTATGAAACATCCTATTAGCGTTATGGTGTGGGGATGCATGTATGGACGGGGTGTTGGACGCATTCAAATTATAAATGGAACTTTGAATGCTAAAAAATACCAAGAAGACATTTTGGAAAAGAAGTTACTCCCCTCAATTCAGGATATGTTCCCACACAATTCAGATGGAGAAATCTTTCAGCAAGACAGTGCTCCTTGTTACACGGCAAAATCAAATATGAAATGGCTTAAAGACCATAAAATCAAAGTGTTACAATGGCCTGGCAATAGTCCATACCTTAATCCCATCGAAAATTTGTGGTCAAAACTCAAGAAACTGGTAGCAAAGTCTAAGCCAAGCAACAAAAAGGAGTTCATTGAATCTATTAGTGTTGAAAAATAATCGAAACTTTACAAACCGGTTTTTAATCTATCTGTTTTTTTGAAAACCGGTTTTAACCGGTTATGACCGAAAAGTATAGTAATTTTTAAAAGCCACAATTGAAAGGTACTGACTTTAACTCTTAGCAAGCATAGCTTCTCGCCTATTTTTTGGTCAAAAGAATGCAAAAATGCATATCATATGTATGCATATGAATAAGAAAATGACAACTTTGACATTTTATTTTAGCCAAAATAATACATTATTCAAACAATTTAGATTTGAAATAATTTTTTAAAATAAAACATCTATACTTAGAAAGAAATAAACTTCTTTTTGTAAAAAAATTATAAAGAATAAAAACAAAATTTATCTCTATTTTGGAAAAAACATTGAAATAAAATTTTTTTAATAAAAAAAACTTTACCTAGAAAACAGAAAATTGACTCTTCGTGTAAGAAAAAATATATAAATTAATTTAGATTTTATCCCTATTTTGGAAATGACATCTTAAGAAACAAAGGGCATTAAGGGTCTTATACTGCGAATAGGGCTTTATTCGACTGACTCTACAGTACAGCCTACATGATGAGACAAACTGAAGATCGAGTTGCCAGATAGGCAAAAATTATACTGAAGAGCAGTTGCCAGTTTGTCACAATTTAACTTAATAGGTAATGTATTCGAAGTTACTTTTTGTGCGCAAGTTTGAGCCAAATAAAAATCAATCGATAAAACCGGTTTTTTTCTTTCGGTTTTCGATTTTTATGGTAATTTTACAAACCGGTTGAAAACCGGTTTTTACAAACCTGTTTTCAACACTAGAATCTATCATCAAGGCCTGGTTCAGAATCATCAACCCAGATGATTTAAAGCATCTAATTGATTCAATGCAAAGAAGAATCGATGCAGTCATCAAAGCAAAAGGTTATCCAACTAAATACTAGTGTTGGTTTTCGTCGTCGTCGTCGTTGGGCCTAGGCAAGCTACGGCTTGGGACCGTAGCGCATCTATCCGGTATAGGTTAACCTGGATGATGTAGCCATAAGCACTGCCGCTGGTTAAGTGCCAACCAGTGATTATCTCACTAGCCGTATTGAGTCCGTTAGGCGAAACTGCGACAGTACCAAGGATGGAAAATATAACCCTTGGATTTCTATTATTTATTTGCAAAATGGACATGGTATTAGATTAAAATAATTATTTGAATAAAATAATTAACTGACAATTGTGATATATAATTAATTATGTTTACATACAATAAAATAATACAGTATACATAAAATTAGTATTAATGTGGTTTACAATTGAATTATGATGGGTAACTAATTTAAAATGAATTTATAGCTATTCCGAAATTCAAGACGGTAAAATTAACATTTATCTTGAAACTAAAATAAGAGTATTCACTACACATTCCCCCACCAGAGAGGAAGTTCAAAGAGTTCCGAACGACACAGATTTCCCCTGGACCTTTTTGGTAGCTACATGTACCTCGCTTAAGGTTGATTCCAAAAACGCAGGCTTAAGACGATCGATAGAAACCTTGTCGACCTTGGAACCGCGCTGGATGAGAAATGATTTGCGCGTACGTCGGAGAACTTCATAGGGCCCGTCATATGGACATTGGAGAGGCCGTCTTGGGACAGGTACACGAACGAAAACGTGGGTGCAAGACTGGAGGGCTGGGGAAACAAAGATGTTCTGTTGGCTAGTCAATCGAGGGGGAACAGGCTGAAGGGACTGCATGTGAGAGGAATGTGTTTGAGCGAATTCCGTAGGATCACATGACTTATCCCCTGCAGTGAAGTAGCCACCTGGTAGCCGCAGTGTTGTTCCATAGACTAGTTCAGCCGCTGTAGTCTTCAGATCACTCTTAAATGCAGAGCGAATACCAAGCAACACGAGTGGAAGCTTATCCATCCAATGGGAGTCTTCCTGACACATAAGGGATGACTTCAGCTGGCGATGGAAGCGTTCGACAAGGCCATTAGCTTGCGGATGATACGCACAGGTATGCGCATGTACTGTACCCAACAAGCTGGTAAACTTCTTCCAAAGCGAAGACTCAAATTGGCGACCTTGGTCAGTGATGACTTTTGTCGGCAATCCAAATCTTGATACCCATCCATGAAGAAAGGCTCTTGCAACAGTGTCCGCTTGGATATCAGGAAGTGGGATGGCTTCAGGCCATCTGGAAAAGCGGTCGAGACAGGTGAGCAGATAACGTTGGCCTTGAATCACTGGAAGAGGGCCAACAATGTCTACATGAATTACCTCAAATCGCTGGGATGGGGGCGGAAATGCGTCAAAGGGGGACCTGGTGTGCCTTTGGACTTTGGCACGCTGGCAGGCAAGGCACGTTTTGGTCCAATGTTTGACATCCTTCCGCATCGAGGGCCAAACAAAGCGAGAGGTAACCAGGTGTTGCGAAGCACGGATACCAGGATGGGAGGGCTTATGAAGATCCGTGAAACTGCTTGTCTGTGACATGGAGGGACATAAGGGCGAATAGCAGCTGTTGATACGTCGCAATAGAGGGGCACAGACAATCCTGGCATACTCATTTTCTTGAGGGAAAGTGAGTGAGTGGAGTCTTCTCTGAGCAGGTCTTGTAGTTCCGTATCCTTATCTTGATCCTGTGCAATAGCATTCCACAGTGTAGAGCTGAGGGTAACAGAAGTAATCTCTATTCTTGAAAGTGCATCCGCTGGAGTGTTCAAGACACCTTTGATGTGGCGGATATCTGTGGTAAATTGCGAGATATAATCGAGTTGCCTGATGACTCTGGGAGAGTGGTTACAGCTGTTTTTATTGAAGACAGTGACCAAAGGTTTGTGGTCGGTAAAAACACAAAACTCTCGGCCTTCAAGGAAATGTTGAAAATGCTTCACGTTTAAGTAAATAGCAAGAAGTTCACGTCCGAAAGCACTATAACGCGTTTGGGCTGGCTGCAGCTTTTTCGGGTAAAACGCGATGGGTGCTTGTTGACCGTTAATGGTTTGTTCCAACACCCCACCGATCGCAACATCTGATGCATCGACCGTCAGAGTTAGGGGGGCATCACTGATAGGAAATGACAGAGACAATGCACTATTGATAGCATTTTTGGCATTGTCGAACGCCTGTAAACTATCGCTACACCATACCAATTTCGTTACCTTGCGTTTGTGTGTGATCATAGCGTGTAGAGGAGCAAGAACACTGGCACAGTTTTTAATGAACTTGTGGTAATAATTTACCAAACCTAGAAACCGACGTAACTCACGCTGATTATTTGGCATAGGGTAATTTTTTATCACTTCACACTTGTCCTGAAGGGGGGTAATTCCGTGCTGCGAAATGGTGTGACCAAGAAATTCCAAGGTTGGCTGTGCAAACATACACTTAGATGCATTAAGAGTAACACCGTATTGTTCTAAGCGTTGAAAGAGAAGTGAAAGATGTTCCTTATGTTCCTCTTCCGTTGAGCTGGCCACAAGCAAATCATCGATGTAGGCATAAACAAAGTCTAAGCCTCTGGTGACCTCATCTATAAACCTCTGAAAGGTTTGCGCAGCATTCCGTAGCCCGAACGGCATCTTCACAAATTCGAATAACCCAAATGGTGTACAAACTGCAGTCTTGGGAATATCCGAAGGCTCTACGGGAATGTGGTGGAAAGCCTTAACGAGGTCTATTTTACTGAAGATAGATTTGCCGTGGAGAAGAGAAGTAAAGTCTTGGACATTTGGTACCGGATATCGGTCCGGGATGGTTGTCGAATTCAAAAACCGGTAATCCCCACATGGTCTCCAGTCTCCTGACTTCTTCTGGACCAGGTGTAGGGGAGAGGACCAACTGCTTTTGAAGGTCTTATTATCCCAAGATCTATCATAAGCTGGAATTCCGATTTGGCAGCTTTCAGTTTGTCCGGGGCAAGACGTCTGGGTTTTGCAAACACAGGGGGACCTTTTGTTGTAATGTGATGGGTAATGGTGTGCTTAATGGTATCACCCATCTGCATCGGTTGACGAATTCCTGGATATCGCTGGAAAAGGCACTGGTACATGGAATTAGGGGGAACGAGGGAAAGTGCAGAGTTCGAGGCGTCCGGAAGGGCAACCTGTTTGGCAAGAACAGAAAGCAGTGTGGCCTGGTCGCATAAGCGTCGCTTGTCAAGATCCACCAGGAGTTTGAAATGCTGGAGGAAGTCAGCGCCGATTATGGGATGCTGCACTTGAGCACAGATGAAAATCCACTTGAAGGATCGGTGAAGGCCCAAGTTTAGTTCACGCGACTGAGTACCGTACGTGGGTATGCGTGAACCGTTAGCAGCGTATAGAGGCGGAGATTCCGAGTGCGTATGACCAGATTTTTGAGGGAATACACTGACTGACGCTCCGGTATCGACCAAGAAATTGACACCAGAGTTCCTGTCCTTTATGAATAACAGGTTGGCAGTGCGAGTACTAGACGCCATTAGGACTCGCTGCTGGGGTTTTCCGACGAAAAATTGCAAGGGGAGATGCACTTCCTAGCCTTCTTTCCAAATTTAGAGTGGTAGAAGCAGATCTTCCCGGAACTCGAACGATGCCTCTTCGTAAATCTTCACCGAGAATGGCTTCTTTGCCGTTGATTTTGGAGCAGAGAACAAACGTGGTTGAGTTGTTGACTTAACACTTCCACTTTCAACTCCAGTTCCGATTGTGTGTTCACGTTGTTGACCGGAGCTGTGTCAATCTCCACTACTTTGTCGGCAGTTTCTGCTAGTTTATCAACTGGAGTAGCAGGATCCATAGTGGCCAAGACACGCTGAGCTGATGGAGGAAGTTTCTGCAAGAACAACTGTCTAAAGATGTCCTTATCGAAGGTTTGCGCGCGTTCGCCTAGAGCGCACTGCATAGCCCTCAGCATTTGAGTGGGCTTACGGTCTCCAAGTTCTTCTTTTGAGATTAACTGATGTAGTTTCTCACGCTCGGAGACAGTGGTGCGGCACAGGATGGCAGACTTCAGATCGTTGTATGGGTCCTCACTCGTGGAAGTAGACACGATGACGTCACGGACTTCAGAGATGATGCTCGCTGGTAGAGAGGACAAAACATGATCGTATTTTGTCCTGCTAGCGGTGATCCTTCCCAAGTTGAATTGTGATTCCACTTGGTGGAACCAAATAAATGGATCACCCGGCCAGAAGACGGGGAGCTTTACGCTCAAGTGGGAGATGGCACCAGCGTCGTCAGGCATCTTCTCCTATGCTTGCTGACGTACAAGCAAGACGACAAGTTACCAACGAAGGAGTGGAGGTTGAGACGAGCGCAGGCACAGAGCGCACGGGCAGGGGTGAGGGGCAGAGGGCACGAGCGACGTTACAGTCTGGTCCTAGTCGCTCGGGTGAAGGGGTGATGGGCACGAACGACGTTACAGTCTAGTCCTAGTCGTTCGGGTAAAAGGGGGGAATCCAACTCCGGGGTCACCAATTGTTGGTTTTCGTCGTCGTCGTCGTTCGGCCTAGGCAAGCTACGGCTTGGGACCGTAGCGCATCTATCCGGTATAGGTTAACCTGGATGATGTAGCCATAAGCACTGCCGCTGGTTAAGTGCCAACCAGTGATTATCTCACTAGCCGTATTGAGTCCGTTAGGCGAAACTGCGACAGTACCAAGGATGGAAAATATAACCCTTGGATTTCTATTATTTATTTGCAAAATGGACATGGTATTAGATTAAAATAATTATTTGAATATAAATAATTAACTGACAATTGTGATATATAATTAATTATGTTTACATACAATAAAATAATACAGTATACATAAAATTAGTATTAATGTGGTTTACAATTGAATTATGATGGGTAACTAATTTAAAATGAATTTATAGCTATTCCGAAATTCAAGACGGTAAAATTAACATTTATCTTGAAACTAAAATAAGAGTATTCACTACACTAGCATAAAATATGTTTTTATATATTTGTACTTCCTGAATAAAAATATGATTTTAGCTTGTTCTTTATATACCTATGTGTTTTAGTTCAAGAAAATGTCATAGTAACTGTTTGATTGAAACAAAAATATTTATCTTAATATAAAATATATTAAAGAACATTAAAATATGCCTAAAAATTCAATACTAAATAGTTCATGCGCAGCAAAGATCAGAAAAGCGAAATGGTCTGTCTCTATAAAAAGTGTCCAGAATTTTGGCCACTAGTGTTCATGTAAAGATGATGAATCCATAAAATGCAGAAAAAATTACATTCATACGGGAAGTGCTTAAAAATACTTTTTGTTTTGTACCTGTTTTTATGCAGGAAGGAGGAGCCTTGGGCGATTGCCCACGAAAACGCCCCCCAAGCGTATTCCATACAGAGACGGATAAGACCCCTGCACAGAGGCACCAACTGAGCGAGGGCGAAGGAACTGTGTAGGCAGTACACCACACCCAACCTCTTAGAAGCTGTTTTGGAGAGAGTATATATGATCTTTACAGGAAAGATCATGAGAAAGGAGGCGTCGGGGATGTTAAGAGAAGAGGAAGGACTGATGTGTATATCGTTGAAGGCAAGGTTATAGTCGTTTTGAAGATTGTGTCGAGTAGACAGGTGTAGGAACCGAGTTTTCATCCAATGAAAGTCACAATGTGCTCTCTGTCCCAATCAGAGATAACAGAAAGATCAGAGGTCAGGTGGTCCATAGTCGTCCTACACGTGTCATAGTGCGACTGTTGAGAAGGAAGCTCTGGGAAGCGGGTGGAGAAGTTAAGTGTGGGATCATCGGCATAGGAGTGAATAGGAGAGCAAGGGCGAATTAAAGATCATTAATAAATAAAAGGAAAAGATTGGCTGACAGAACAGAGTCCCTGAGGAACACCACTGTTGATAGCTTTAGGAGACGAGCAGAGGCCATCTACAACCGCAGCTATAGAGCGGCTAGAGGGAGAATTAGAGGTGAAGGCACAGGTAGTAGGATAAAATCCGAAGGATGGCATTTTGGATATTTAAAATTTGTACCACACTCTATCAAAAGTTTTCGATATGTCTAGCGCAATAGCAAGAGCATCACCGAAATCCTGAAAGGAGGAAGACCATGAGTCAGAGCGATATGCAAGAAGATCGCTGGTAGAAGTAACCTTAGGGAGTCCCATACTGACGATCTGAAAGAAGATTGTAAGAAGAGAGGTGCTTAAGATTCTTCCTATTAAGGATAGATTAAAATATTTAGAAAGGCAAGAAATCAAAACAGTTTGACTATAGCTGAAGGGTTTAGAGCGTTTAATCTTCCTTGGGACAGGTTGAATGAAAGCAAACTTTTAGCAGGAAGGCAAAGTACCAGATGAGAGACAAAAATGTAAGAGTTTGCCTTGGCAGAATGTTAGCACTGAAGCACAAGAATAAAGTCAGAGGCTGGATGAGATGGAGGAACAGTACCGGAATCGTCCATGGTTGAGATGGAAGCGAAAGTTTGAGCGAAGAGTTCAGCTTTGCCCGGAGAAGATCGGCAGCTGAGCCGTCGGGGTGAAAGAGTGGAGGGAAAGAAGAGCTAGATGCCTGAAAGAGTGCGATGAATTAAAACAATCTGCTCTAGATCATTCAGGAAAGCCAAAGGTGTTGGTGAACATTGAAATCTAAAATGAAGATTTCAGCAATGGAGAGTGGAATACAATGTATTCCACTTTGGAAGTGAGGTAGTTAAAGAATTTTAGATAGGCAGTAGAATTAGAAGAAAGGGAAACAGCGCAGGTGTATTTAGTTTGAGATTGGATTGTAAGCCGTAGCCAGAGGGTATAGAATTCGGGTGTTCGGAATACGAAAGCAAGTTAGGTCATTGCGTACATATACGCAACATCCATCTTTGGAGTGAATCTGAGAATAGAGAAAGTAAAAGGGTAGAGAAAGGAGGTTGCTGACTGTCATCGTAGGAACCTGAGCTTCAGTGAGGGATGAGGTTTGGAGGAGGAGAGGCGATGTTCAGCAGATTGAAAATTTGAGAAAAGACCACGAATGTTGCAGAAATTTATGAATCAGGCTGAGGAACAAGAACATCTCGAATGGGTAGTAGCAGATCCACCCCCGCTATGCAGCGTCTGCGTTCTCTGTATCGGCAGCCAGGAGCCAGAAGTGGGGACATTAAAGGTCCCATCCTCAGAGGACTCCGAGGCTCTTGACTTTGCCGCCTTTTTAAAATTTGAAAATTTTATGTAGTATGTAACACTACAGTATATGTAGTGAGTAGTAGGGTGAGAGTGTGTGTGTGTGTGTGTGTGTGTGTGTGTGTGTGTGTGTGTGTGTGTGTTTGGGATCATGCTGGACTGCTCACAGGGTGGATGAGCCACGGAAAAAGATCAGTTAAGGTGGACAGTGGCAGTAGAAATGGATGTTCCAGCACTCCCCATCTTCTGTCTAACAGAATCGAAAATGCTTCTGTGTCAAGCATTATACATCTGAACCAAATGCGGCCGGTCTTAAAACGGGTTAAGGAATAGGAATGTGGAAGGTGGTGATAGTGACAGGCTTGTGATAGTGACCAGGTTTGAGCATGGGTTTTGAGCTTTATCAGGAGATAAGTCTAAATAAAATTATCTGAATGAAAAATAGAAATAAAGCTGATGGAGAACTGGCTGACTTTTGTAAACAAGGGGGTATGTTATAAAGGGATGGTAAAAATGACTGTGTATGTATATATATATATATATATATATATATATATATATATATATATATATATATATATACAGGGTGTCCCGTAAGTCTGGACCCATAGGGATTTATAATATATTTTTTATTATGTTATTATTATTATTTTATTATTATTATTTTTATTATTTTTATTATGATTTTTATTTGTGGGGGCCACTTGAAAGCCAAAGTGTACGAGGTCAAACTTCAGAACATTTTCCACCTTAAAGCACGCATTGTGGAGGCGTGTCAAGAAATTTCTGCGACTGTGATTCAGAAAGTGCTGTCGCAGTGGAGATTGCGTCTTCAACTATGTGTGCGACACAACGGCGGACACTTTGAACAGATTATGTAATAAATTTTTGGACTATTTTGTAATTTTATTATTTTTCCCTATGGGTCCAGACTTACGGGACACCCTGTATATATATATATATATATATATATCAGTCAATCTTTTATGAATAGGCAACGTTGATGTGATGTATGAGGGTTTTGGAATCTCCTGCAGAGTGAGGTTTGGCGTTTTTTCACGCCATCGAAGTTTGATGCCCATACTGCTGACTCGCGATTTGTGACTGATTCATGCGTTGAATGTAGTATACATGATGTGAATATGGGTGTCTCGGTCTAGGGCTTTAATACAGGGCTATCAACTCCTTCTGTTAAAGAAGTAATACGTCTCCTGAAAGCTGACGAGTTACGCTAACCGAACCGTAGTGTTCTTTCAAAGTTGCAATGCTAAGGACTTGCATCTCTGTACGGGGAACTCTGGTCATTCTTCCAGTATCAGACCCAAAATGAGAATTGAAGCACAGAATATGTACAAGAATTTAAATGTCTATGGTCGAACCAGCACCGCTTCTTTGAGTAAATAGCCACGTATAAGAAGTTTGCATAGAGCTAAAACTGCTCTCCTTCAAACATGCACAAATATTTACAGACATCGGAAATGATTGATGTGTATAAAAATGTACCTTTAGAATCCTACATGCGTTGTTTGTTCTTACAAGTGGTTGTTAACCACATCACCCGACAATATATATATATATATATATATATATATATATATATATATATATATATATATATTATATATATATATATATATATACGTGTGTAATATAATATATATATTGTGTGTGTATATATTACTAAAATAAAGTATACTTACATTTCCCCGGCTCGATGAGTTGGAGCCGGAACTGAATGAGGCTGTACAAACGTGTCAAGTAAATTTTGAACGATGTCCATATTCTGAATGGTTGTGGTCCCCCAACGTTTCCTATAAATGTTGAGTAAAGGAACAATATAGTACTGTGTGACATAGAAAACTACATCTTGCGGAAAAATAATATAATTAACACAGAATATTCTTTGTTGGGGATATTATTTATTTTACATTTCTTATTTTTATCACTTTAGCACTAGTAATGAAAATTAAAACTGCTCTAAACGTTTGCTCGCATTGTTCAACATGTGTCGTTCTCTTATTTCCCATATATATATATATTGTGTGTGTGTGTGTATATATGGGCACTCTGGGTGGTCTAGTGGGTAAGGCGCTGAGCTGCTGCTGGTGCGTGGTTTCTCCGTTAAACTTTAGGTAAGGTGGAGTGAAAAGCTTGCCCTTTGTCAGAATGAACAATTCGGTGGAAACTAATCAAAGGTTATTATATAAAAACTTGCACTATATATATAAAAATATACACTAAAACTTACATTGACTTATTCTGGGCACCTCTTGCAAACTGTCTTTGCAATGCTTACAATATTTCTTAGTGTTGTGCAGCAAACGTAATAGAAAATACCTGTAATAAGAGAAAAGTCCCGTAAGATAAGCACATGTACATAAGTCGAAATAATACCACAGCATTATGTATAAGCAAAATATAGGCTAATCGTTGTTTTCGTACATACATTATATCTATATTCCATTTACATTTTACCGAAAAAAAAAAACGAATGAACCAAAAGCGAGTAAGGAAACAATCCAGAGACTTTTAAGAAATTCACACTTAGGTTAGAACCCGTTCACCCGACTCCATAAGGGATTTTTTGACCAAGAATCTCATTAAAGGGTCCAACTTATAAGTACCTTCGCGCAAATTAAAATTATCTTTTTTTCCTTTTTTTCCGGTAAAATGTAAATGGAATAATAAATGTAAATGTAAATGTAATAATGGAAGTAATAAATGTGGAAATAAATATAAATGCAATAAATGTAATAATAAACGTAATAAAATAAATGTAATAATTAGTGTAAAGGTAATAATAATAAATGTTGAAAACTGTAAATGCAATAATAAATGCAGTAATTATGTTAAAATAATAGAATCTGTATGCATAGAACAAGAAGATAGTTTTAATTTGTGCGAATGTACTTATAAGCGGGACCCTTTAATAAAAATGCCCTTCTAGGGTCGGGGGAACGGGATCTAGCCTAGGTGCGAATTTCTTAATGGTCTCTGGATTGTTTCCTTCTCGCCTTCTTCATTCGTTTTTCGTTTTATAATTTCTGTATAATAAACAACAATGTAATAATCAATGTAATGATAAATTTATAATTTCTGTAATAAATAATAATGCAATATTAAATGTAATAAATTTAATAAAAATGTAATAATTATATAAAAAAAATAATAGAATCTGTATGTATAGAACAAAAAGATAGTTTTAAATTTGTGCGAATGTAATTATAAGCGGGTCCCTTTAATAAAAATGCCCTTCCAGTGTCGGGAGAACGGGACTAACCTAGGTGCGAATTTCTTAATGGTCCCTGGACTGTTTTCCCTCTTGTTTTTGGTTCATTCGTTTTTCTGTATCCACCCGAAGAGGATGCCAGTGGGCATCGAAACTGTTGTGGAAATAAACTCTATCTATTAGAGTGGGTTTTTATTATCATAGTACAAATAAGTATATCCAGCAACTTATATTCCAGACGTTTTGAAACGTATTATAACGTTACAGAAATTTTACAATCCTTGACCCATTTGCATAATTACAGGAAGCTGCTGAAAATGTGGATTAGTAAACTATTGAAAAGAAATTATATTAATCAGTGAAGCTAATTGTTTACAAGTAATGTTTTAAATTTTATGAATGAACATGAACAAACATATTTAAATTAGAACTCTCCCCCTCACTAAACCAAAATCCCATTTTCTGCATTGCATCTGTGTAGAGAAAATGGATTTTGTAACATTTAGGGTAACACTTAAAATAAGTCTGATGATCCTATAATCATTAATCAAATTTCAATCTTGCATATTTCCACAATTTTAAAATAAACATATGTTTATAGAGATATCATATTTCGTGTTTTCGTCTACACATTGTACATTATAAAATGCTTGTTTTAAATTCACCGTATAATGGAATTCGTGTTATAATTGAGGGAATATTAATTTAGGTATTCGTCAAAAATAATAAATTAACTACAGTAGGAATAAATCACCGATTTTCATTTCCGAGTAAAAATATTTCAAATATATCCTCCAATGTTACATGATAAAGTGCTTTGAAATTAAATTTTTACATTTTAAACACTATAAAAGGAGACGTGCTTACAGCTACCATCTCTGAATATGAGTACATAATATCACTTATATAGTGATTTTTGCCCGCTGATTCCGAAATAATATTCATTTTCGCCATCACGTACAGATTTTCACAAAATGTCATATTTCATATTATATATTGTGAGCAATTTTCATTAAGATTGACTCGCCAAGACATCAAAGAAATGGAGGAGAGATATCAGGGAAAGTGCGACATCAGCATGATGGCTGATTACTGCTGGATTTTGTTGTTGTTGTTGTTTAGCCGATCAGCTCACCATGATCGAGCAAGCCGGTGGCACACAGGTAACCGATCGCCCTCTCCGGAGTGGACCAGAGGTTCAGCGGAATAGTGATGTTGTTTTGTGTTCTATTTTGTGCTAGAGTGGTACCATCTGTCATAATGTGTTTAATTGTTTGTGGTGTGTCCTGGCACAGGTAACATGTTTCGTCTGTGGAGTTGTCTAGTCTGTGTTTATATGTCTGGAAGTCGGAGTAAAGTCCACATCGGAATCGTGCTAAGTTAACTCGATCCGATCTGCTCAGGCTGATCTCTGACCTGTTAATGGGTGGCGGCTTCGCACCTAGGACCGCATTCGGACAGAGTCGTGTCAGTGCTTTGTGGGTTAGGTGTGTGTGTGTATGTGTTTTCTGTACTGTGTGATGTCTGTGGGGCGTGGTATGGAATGGAGTATATGGTTATAATGTCTCTCTGGTGTTACGTTAATGGTGCGAGGTGTTAGTGCATGATTGTACATGTAGTGACAAGGGTGTTGTGGGTTAGTTGTCGCTGCTGCCATGAATTGCGTTCCCCTCATGTCTAAATGTTCCCTAACTTTCAGTATTTTTGTTTCTGTGTGCAGGTGTTCTATTGGTGTTGTTTGAATACATCCTGTAATGATACGAAGTGCGTTGTTTTGTATTGTCTGTAAGGTGTTTATGTGTGTGTTTGAGATAATGGGTGCCCAGCATGGGCTAGCATAGTCCATAACTGAGCGAATATATTGTTTGTATATGAGTGATGTTGTTTCCTGCTGGTGTCCAAAGTTTGTGCCTGTTAGTACCCTAAGCGTGTTAAGTCTTGACGTACATTTGTTTTTAATGTCCTGAATGTGGTTCGCAAAAGATAATGATGTGTTGTATGAGACCCCAAGTATTTTGGTCCTGTGAGTATGTGGAATGTTGATGTTGTTTAGTGTAAGCTGTGGAGTTATCTGGTGTTCTTTTGTGTTGCTTGTAACCAAGGTGATGGTTGATTTTGTGGGCGCTAGTTTGAGTCTATTGTGTGTGAGCCAGTCTTGTATGCTGTTTATGTATGTTTGTAGGTTATTTGTAGCGGTGTCGATGTTGTTGTGGGTGGATGTTAGAGTGATGTCATCTGCATATGATGATAAGGTAAGCTTGTTATCTATGGGTGTTGGAATGTCATGCATGTATAAGTTGAACAGTGTTGGTGAGACAACAGAGCCTTGAGGAACCCCGTTCGGAAAAAGCTTGTTTTGGGATGACTTGCCATTGAATGTGACATGCATCTTCCTGAAAGATAGTTGCTCAGCCACCTTTTGGTGTTATTGTGCATGTTTGCGTTCAGTATTTTGTTTATGAGAGGGAAGCGTGGGATAGCATCAAATGCTTTACTAATGTCTATTGTTGCTAATAGTGTACGTTGAGCTGGTCGTCTGGAGTTGATGCCATCCATGATGTACTGCGTGAGGTTAGTGAGTAATGTCGTGGTTGAGTGGTGAGGTCTGAATCCATGTTGAGTAGGCGATAGTGGTATGTGTGGGTTGGTGAATTGTAAGATTAGTCTTTCTGTTACTTTGGAAGGTGTGCATAGTAAAGTAATGGGACTATAGGAAGCTGGTTCTGTTGGATTTTTGTTTGGTTTGAGTAGTGTAATAATTTTATCTTGTTTCCATATGTCAGGAATAATACAGTGTTGGTATGAATATGTGCTGGTATTTGTGAGGGATAGTATTCCCTGTGGGCCCAAGTGTTTAAGGTGTATGTTAGATATGTTGTCTGATCGAGTAGCCTTCGAATTCTTAATGTTTTTGATGATCTTGGTGGTCTGGTCTGTATTAAAGGGTGTAATGGTCCAGTCAAGTCTGTAGGTTTCTTGTGTCTGGCTCTTTGTCTGTCAGCGTGTTTCTGGTTGTTTTCTCTGTTTAAGTGACTTATCTTTGCGTAGTGATTAAGTAGAATGTTAGCTTGTTGTGTATATGTTGGGATATTATTTTGGCTGTGACAGATAGCCGCGTGTGAGGTGTGAATGCCGCTGTTAGAGTGGGTAATGCTGTTTATATAGCCTGGATGTATCTGTGGAGTGGTTTAGTGTTGTTATGAATTCCCTAAATGTTTCTGTTTGTTTTTCTTTGAGTTTTTTGTTTATTTCTGTGTTGAGCTGTTGTATCTGCTGTTTTATGGCTTCTGTGTGTGGTGTTTGTGTGTTATGTTTGAGGTTGTTACGTTGCCTTATCAGGTGGGCTATTTCTCTAGTGTAATTTGGGTTGTATTTCCTAATGTTGCCCTCGGGTATGTATTTGTTTGCATTATTGATGATCTGATTAAATGTCTTGAGTGTTGTATTGATGTTTATGATGGGTGTGCTGTTTAATGTGGTGAATTGTTCCTCAGTCTGTATTTTGAACTGTTCCCAATCAGCTTTCTTGTAATTTCTGTAAGTCTGCCTAAGGCTGTTGGGGCAAAGTGTAGAACGTGTTGTAATGATGATGGGCAGGTGGTCTGATGACAGTTGTTTTTCTGTTCTCCAGTGTGTATATGTTGCTAGTTAGGGGGAACGTTATGTCTGGGGAGGAGTTTGAGTATCCTGCTTGATTTGGTGCGTGTGTATGTTCTGCTGTATTGTTAAGAATGAAGAGGCTGTTTAGTTGTTTGGCTATGTTGGCGCTTCTCGTGTTACTTTGGTTGTGCAGGTACCAGCTAGTGTCTTTAGCGTTAAAGTCTCCTCCTAAGATGACATTAGTGAGAGAGGCCAGATTGTGTAACTGTGGATTGTAATTGGCTGGCACCTAAGGTGAACTATCTGATGGGATGTAAATGTTGATTAGTGTGGCGTTGTGTTTTGCGCGTGTTTTAATGTTAACTGCCTGTATTTCTATCGTGTTATCTGCTTGGATTGTGTTTGTAATGTTTTGGGTGGCATCAGTGTAGCTAATGCTTTTACGTATGTAAGTGATGAGTCCAACCCCGTGACCCCCAGTCACGGGGGGGTGTTTGTGTGTGCGTTTTAGTTTTGTTTCTTATATAAGTGCTATGTGAATGTTTTGTTTGTGTACGAATTCCCTAAGCTGCATGATTTTGTTTGTGAGGCCATCTACGTTGTATTGTAATATGTTAATATTATACTTCTGTATGTGTGTGGATGTTGAAACAGGATACTCCAGAATTATTTCATTAAAGAAAAGGAACAGATCGCACATTCGAAACTAAAAGGCATAGATCTCACAAGAAAACTCGGGACAAAAAAAGATGGATATGTAATTGACGTTAATAACCTTCTTTCTTTTTTAAAGTTGTTTGCATTTGTAATTAACATAACAAAGCGTAATAGGTACCTAATGTAAATAATATTTATTTATGTTGTTTTTCCTTCCAGTTTACAGAAAATCCTTACATGATAGAAAATGGACAACTTATTCGAAATCAACTTAGTTGAATTATATAAAATCAGTTATTAGTAAGAAAACAACCCTTACAAAGTTCTCATTCGCAAGCCTGTGTAATTCATGGCCGATAATTGGTAACAATAATAATAATAACTATTTCGCGTTACAGATAAAGCAATGGAAAAAATTAAAAATTACCTACGTTTAAAATTGTTTATTATTAATTAGTTTGGAAAATAATATACGGATACATTTTAACTGGCAAGATTGTGGACTGAGTTGCCATTTGTGTTTATTGTACTTAATGAAAGAAATATGCAATTATTTTGAAAGAGTAAATTTATCAAATGTGTGTGTGTGTATATATATATATATATATATATATATATATATATATATATATATATATATAACGATAAACAAATAATGATGTTTAAGTTTGTAATTGAAGGTAGATAATAGGTATGGTGGTTAAACGCTTATATGTCAATCTATCTGCATAATAGTGTGGAAAAATTAATTATAATTAGGAAAGACAAAAGTTACCCCAATAATTGAAAATAAAATGTAATTTATTTTAATTTTATTTAATATTTTTATTTAATTTCATATATCATAATACAAATACTAATTTGGAATTTGAATAGTAAATAAACTGTTATTAGCCTGATTTTCGTAGCATCTATATTTAACCTGAAGAAATGAATTAATGTATTCGTTTAGCTATACGGTAAAAATGCCACCGAGAACGCAATACAAATTATTATATGTTTTGAGACGCACACATCCTCTCATTAGGTCTATTAAACCCTTCTTCAAATATCTATCTTAAGTTTTCTTCTGTTCAGTCTCTATTGTTTAAGGGTATAAGGTTCAAAATTGAATGTCAAGCTCTGTAATCTTAAGGTGACTGCTATATATATACAGAATATCAGTCGATGTGTGGTGATGTTGCTCCCGCTGCAGCTAAAACTAGCGGGGGCCCACGAACACGCCGGAACGCGACGGTACGCTTCGTAAAATGTCCCTTTTCCTACTCGAATATTTGTTTGTTTGTTTGTTTTTTTAAATTTCTCTCATGAAAGACCATGAAAGAACCCCAAAGGAGGATTTTTTTTAAGGAAGGTGAGGATAAATCTTTTTAATTTTTTATAGTTTTTAAAAAAATTAAATTTTTTGAGTTTTAAAAAAAATTTTAAATTTTAAAAATTTGTTAATTTTTTTTCTCATGAAAGGCCATGAAAGACCTTATAAAGGGGGGACCGCCATGAATGACGGCGAGGGGGAAATTTTCAAATTGATCCACTTTCCTCTCCCCAAATGCTGGCATACTACTCATGTTCATTACATTACGTATATGATTCTGATCCTGCGTATGAAAAGATAGGCCAGTATTTCCAACAAAGAAAGCATATATTCTGTATCAAGTTACAAGAAACTTGATACAGTTCCTATGTTCCATGGTGGGCCTGGGGCTGCAGCCCCATCAGCCTAGTGTTGTCACGCGTCCGAATTTCGTCCGGACAGTCCGAAATGAATAGAAATGTCCATTGTCCAGATCGCACTGTCTTCTGGACGCAGTTTGTCCGGATCTCATGTGAGAACAGGCAAGCACCAAGCAATATGCATTTTTGGCGTGACTTAAGTAGTGCAGTAGCTAAAACATGTTTTACAGTTATACAGATACATATACAGCGTGTTCGGAGCGCGGATCCTGAGGAAAATCTTCTATCCTCCGAACAGCTTGATAATTACATATCAAAAGACGCTACAAATACACTTTTTGCCAAAATAAATTTAAATTATTTGAATATTCTTTGTGGACGTACTGTTTCAGTTGTTATACTGTCATGGGGACTCGGAAAACATTGGAAGACGAAAGAACCAGGAAGAAAAATGAGTCCAAGGGAATAATCTCGTAATTAACACGAATTTGCAATGTATGTCGTAGGTGTAATGCGGGAGTTGATGATGTAGCGAGTGCTTACCTTTGATTTATCCTGCCAAATGGTCTTACATTATCTGCATGTATTTAAGAATATAAATAATAAAATACATCTGTTTGAGTGTTTGTACATTGGAGCACCACTCTGTTACACTGTAATTTCTTCTTTTATCTTATGGAGAAGATAAATTGCACCGGAAAAATACCTTTTATATGCTTTTCTAATAAGTGCATATAAAAAAAATAAAGTACCGCTATTTTTTGTAAGTCACATTTTCTCAGAAATTGAAATATTTATTTCTTAAAATTAATGTGCTTATAAATTGTCCACATTTACTTTAATTATAAGGGACTGTGAGTTGGGAGAATAATTTTCTTTTGGGTTTCTAGATTTACTGCAATGAAAAGGTGGCAACACTACATGATCTAATTCACCATTAGGTAAAACTTCAAGGTTATTGAGCGACCTCTAAATCTTACTCGATTTGCAAAATATTTCACATACGTTGTTTCGTCATCAAAAGGAGCAATTCTAGAGGATAGGAGAATAGAATTTCCAAATCTAGAAAATAAGGAGCACCCTAATATATATGTTAACCCCTCCGGCTATGGCCCTGGGTTGGTTCGGAGTCGACAGGGGTTCTGGTTAGGAGGCAGCAACGGATCTTTTACTTGCAGTAGTTTCTTCTATACGACTCTCTGAGTTCTTCTTTAGTGGCTCGGAGGATTCTGAGAGGCTTATTAAATTTCTCTGAGGGTTGCCCCCGGTTCTTCTTGTAACTTATCGGGAAATTTTAAAGACTAAGTTTTCTGAAGAGAGCACGGCTCGAAGGAGAAGATAAAGACTTTCTTTTACTGTAATTTACTGCTAAAATGTACAGGTACTTCTCAGCCTCGTCGTTGGAATCATAATGCCTATGGAAGAAATGGTTGGGGTTTAGATACTCCGATTCTACTAACATCATCATTATTAAATATTGAAGAGGCTGTATTATATTTGCACAACAGTTAAAAATAAACAGATAAACAGGATATAGGAAGAGGAAGCCATATTTTTATCTTAAACCGCATATTTTCAGATCTGATGTTTTCCGGGTCTGCCGAGTTAATTAGAAACGGAAATTAAATGCATTTTTATACTACGATATGCATATGAGCAAAATTAAAGGTTTTAAGGCAAGACATGACTTCATCTCTCTAAGAGAGAATGCATCTAATCTAAAAATGACAAAAAGGAAGCAGCTCCAAAATTTATCCCAACGAAAAAATAATAATAAAAAAAATAATACTAATATTGCCTAGTGTATATTCCTAAATGGCGACATAATGTCGGGTCACTTTGTAATTTTGGTATATTATAAATATGATTATAATTACCAATTAATTCATTTATTATCGTTAACTCGTTAACTATAGTTTCATTAAAGTACATTAATTTCATCATATTACATCATTATAGTTAATTACAATTTACCACAGGTAACTATAGTTTAGTGTTTCATATTTACATAAGGATAACTCTTATTTTGAGATTTAACAGAAAGCACATGGGCACATACGATATATATATTTACACAACATGACACACATATGATAATAATTATAAATTTGAAATCAGAGGCAGAGGAGGTCTTTCGTTTTTAGATGTTCGATTAATGCTATGATTAGCGGAATTTGACCACTTGGCTAAGCATTTATGAATATCTTGCAAGAAATTAATTAATTTAAAGAAAAGAAATAAAAAGAATACATGTGTACATGTACGTAACGATGTAAGTAATCATCAGGGGACATGTACGAATGCACAAGTTTTGTACACATATTGGTACGTAACACAATAGGTTGTGTGCGTAATATAGACATGCGTAAACATGGACTGATAGGTTGATAGGTATCAGTAGACAATAGGTAGGACACAACATATAAATAATGACGTATAGAGAATGAAGTTTTTTAATTATTATTATTAAAGAACTTACCATACGGGGCTCCAATAAACCTTAGCCCCCCCCCCCCGCCCATGGCCTAAACCATTAGAGGTACAGTAAAACTAAACATACCTTACAAAAGAGAATTTAATCCTGCATTTAATGAGAAACAATTAAAACTTGGTTTTCCCGCCACTGGCTTCCAAGACAGCCTGAATTCGCTTTGTGTAGCTTGCCAAAAGTGACGTGAATAGATCTTGATCGTTACGTAAATTTATTAAAACAGTTTCAATGTGTTGCGTCATTGTATCCTTCGAAAATCGATTTGCTGCAGGTTCTTGAAACAAGAGACATTCAACCTTGTCCTTTATAACTGATCCAATGTGTTCACAGACGTTCAGGTCAGGAGAATTTCCTGGCAATTCTTCATTTCCAAAGAAATCGATCTCATGGTTCCGCAACAACTGTTGAGTGGCTAATGCCTTAAAACAAGGGCCCTTATCGTGCAGAAGTGTGGCATGATCGACATCCATAACATTGTTTGGGTTTCTTAGAAAAGGAATGACATGCTGGGATAGAATAATATCACGAAAATACTGTCCATCCCAACTCTGACCATTTGGCTTCAGCACCCACATGAGCTTCTTTGCAGTGAACAAAACAAACACACCAACACAGTCTGGACTTTTTAATAATTCGCGATAATGTTCATTGTCATCGATTTCATCTGGTGTTGTGGCCCACCCCACATTCGATCATTTTGGTAGTTAGGCCGACGTGTTACGTAAACAAAAAAATTCATCGGAGACAGCTAAATGCATGAAATCATCCACATCCCAATCTTCAAGATAATGGGCAAACCACATTCTGTCATCGATGTTAAGTTGAGTTTTACTTGGCTTTGGAAGTTCATGCCAAGGCTTTCAACCTTGCCTATGACGGTACAGTCGAATGATCTCACCACTAACGATCTTTCCTCTCAACACTTCGATCTCTCTAGAAAGTTTAGCACAGCTGTTTTTCCGCTTACGCGTACCGCTTTCAATGATGTCCTTTGTTTCCTGAGAGAGTGGCAAATTTGGGCGCCAATTAATCACCAATTAATTGAGAAGCCATTATATTATCACTTTATCAGCTAGAGTAATTTTAATACCTGCAATAAATAAAGAATTTTATATATTTTTATAATCACTAAAAACTATTTTGATATAAGTAAACATGTAAGCTGCAAATGGGGGGGGGGGGGCTAAGGTTTTTTGGAACCCCTTACATTGAATACGGAAGATGTCCAAATACTAAACACGTGATTCAGTGTTCAAGGTATGGAAACCGTGAAGGAAATTTAAGTTATTTTATGACGTCATAGTGTATAAGTCATTATTGGGAGGATTTCAAAGAAACAAATTAGAGACAAAGAGTGGGTATTAAGGACTAAGTACAACTACGGGTTCCAATCCTGTTATATGCAATGTGTATGCATAATCTAGGGACGAGGGTGAGAGGCAAGACAACCATAATTAATTATAATAAATTCTATAACGAATGAAAAATGGATACGACTAAACCATAGAAATGGTAGATCGTAGGGTTGTGACAAACAAAAATCGAAAGCAACAAATAAAATTTGTATCCAAAATCGCATCAGGCGACTTTGGCTCCTCATGTAAAAATGAATATGGAGTATTCATTGTTCATTTTTACATACACACACAAACACACACACACATATATATATATATATATATATTATATATATATATATATATATATGATGAATAAAACCACGAAGGAAAGGAAACATAGAATGGTGCTCAAGCGCTTTCGTCTAATGAAATCCTCAGGAACACTGAAGTAAATAAAGAGTTGAAGACTATATACAGGTTACAAATAATATATATATATATATATATATATATATATATATATATATATATAATTATATATATACATTATAACTGCAAACACGCAGTATAATTAACGTAAAGAACGACGCTTTGTATAGGAGAATTATCCGCTCAAGATGAGAGCGAAAGAACGAAACAAATGAAAAAGAGGTACCCACCCGGGAATCGAACCCGGGATCTTCCGATTGCCGGTCAGTGGTTATCATATCTGACCGGCAATCGGAAGATCCCGGGTTCGATTCCCGGGTGAGTACCTCATTTTTTCATTTGTTTCGTTCTTTCGCTCTCATCTTGCGCGGATAATTCTCCTATACAAAGCGTCGTTCTTTACGTTATATATATATATATATATATATATATATATATATATATATATATATATATAAAAAAATTGTGGGAGGAGCATACAAATTTGTAAGGAAAACTACCAATTTTAGCATTTTGCCTGAATTCAACACAAGATCAAGTGAATTGTTTACAACCAATTTTATAGTTAATGCCTGAATGATATATAGGTTACAAAATATAAAAAAAAAATATATATATATATATAAATTGAAAATAAAAATTGTAAGAGGAGCATACAAATTTATAAAGGAGAAAACCCAAGTTTTAATACTCTACCCTTCTTGTCTAAATTCGTTCTGAACGAATTCAACACCAGCTCAAATGGATCATCGTAAATATTTTTCACGTGTTACTTTCGTGAAATAATTTTCATATATATATATATATAATATATATATATATTTCAACTACTTCCCATTCTCATCCCTTTCCTACTTTGGTCTAGGTTAGGTTAGCTTGGGTTAGCTTGAGCTCAGTTAGGTTAGGAACTATTAGCTATTCTCATTTGGTACCTCTACCACGAACACGAAAGGGAGTGACATTGTTTCTCAAATTAAGAAACTCTTTTCTTAACTGTGGCTTTCCCACTTTGTGTATTCGCACTTGTTGACCGTTACTGGGAAAAAGAGTGACAGTGAGTGGGAAGAATATGTAGCGTAGTAGAATAGACAATACAAAACAATAGCAACAGCAACAACAACAAGAATGACAGCAATATTACAATTTATTATTGTTTTAATATGAGTTTATGGTGCACGTCAGTTGCTACAGGAAGCATACATACATACATACATACATATGCACATACTGTATATATACACAGTATATATATATATATATATATATATATATATACACACCAACACAACACAGTGTATGTGTGTGTGTGTGTGTGTGTGTGCATATATATATATATATATATATATATATATACACACACACACACACACATATATACATATATATATATATAATATACTGTGTGTGTGTTATATAATATATATATATATATATATATATATATATATATATATACTGTGTGTGTGTGTGTGTATATATATATATATATTATCTATATATATACTGTGTATATATACAGTATGTGCATATGTATGTATGTATGTATGTATGCTTCCTGTACAACTGACGTGCACCATAAACTCATATTAAAACATAATATTGTAATATTGCTGTCATTCTTGTTGTTGTTGCTGTTGCTATTGTTTTGTATTGTCTATTCTACTACGCTACATATTCTTCCCACTCACTGTCACTCTTTTTCCCAGTAACGGTCAACAAGTGCGAATACACAAAGTGGGAAAGCCACAGTTAAGAAAAGAGTTTCTTGATTTGAGAAACAATGTCACTCCCATTCGTGTTCGTGGTAGAAGTACCAAATGAGAATAGCTAATAGTTCCTAACCTAACTGAGCTCAAGCTAACCCAAGCTAACCTAACCTAGACCAAAGTAGGAAAGGGATGAGAATGGGAAGTAGTTGAAATGGGAATAGATTGATTTGAGATTCTCACTCGCGGATTTCTCACTGTTGGCCGCGAAATAAAATGGGAATGCCATTCATTGCTCTAGCGCAGGAGCAGTGTAGCCTAGGATGCAGTTATAAGATTTAACTTAGAACCACATAACATGGGTTGAGGTCAGGGTCATCACTTTTGAATTCTTTACGAGCGACAATTTTACTTTCCGAGTTAAACTGAAGAACCTAATTACGCACGAATGAAACAAAATAAAATTTTTGTTTTATGAAGTAGCAGCCTTGTTTTGTTGTAAACATAAAACATTAATATATTAGCTTTGGCGAAATTAATACACTTATTTTCATCATTCATTTATTTTGACCTCACTTTTGATTCTGAAATTATTTTTAGAATATTTCTTTTAAAATTTCTTTTAGTGGTCTGAATAATACTAGAATTTGAAAGTTCGATATATAAGGAACAGAAAAAGGTATTAAACTACGAATATATCGTTTTCTTTAACAGTAAGAAATATTTTATAAGACATAAAAAATCCTTCATGTGAACACACACCAGTTGGGTGATTTAAAAGGCATGTTTGACTCCACCTTTTTTTGGGCTTGCAGATTAGATGTCCGCTATAATCCAGCGTAACCAATCAATGCAGGAGCCGTGGGGCTGCAGCCTAGGGGATGAGGGGCTCAATCCATCATTTTGTGCTGTCCATATTATTAATACCATGCCGTTTATAGAAGCACACTTGGTATTATCTTGCATATATTTATTGTAACAAAATCCTCAATTTAACGAATATACTTCCCCGATATTTAAAATAATTTAAAAATTACATTTACAGAGAGTTTGCCTGTACTAGACTTTCTCTTCGTTGTAAATAATTTTAATTAATATTTCCAACAATTTCCGTTCATTATTTTCTAATCTAATTAAGAAACATCAAAAGAGAATATGTAATGAATAAATATCTGAAATAGAAGCAAGTCTTCGATGATTACCATGACATCAGTTGTGCAAAAGCAACAGTGATCATTTTGCGACATTTTTTGCGCAACAGTTATAGTTACAGAGTTACAGAGTTACGGGTTATCAAAAACCTTAAGATCCACTCTAGGCTAGCCCAAGAAGGAAATAAAAAAATCGAAATAGCAAATGAAAATAAAGAATACTGAACACTTATATCATGCTTACACTTATAGACGTGCAAAGCTTTCACACAGGAATAATAGTAATAATAAAGTATAGAACAAGGCTCTCTCCCTCTTCTGGCAGACACTGCTGACAAAAAATATAGGTGAAAGAAGATGTATAAGAAAGTAGTAAAAAGTATAATGAAGAGAATAGATTCGGAGTTCATTTACATCACACTTATCTCGTGTACTCAGTTACGCATTAGAAGACAGCGGAAAATAAAGGATAGCATGAATGCTAAACTATTTGTTCTAATCTACACCACTCCTTTTTATTTTAAATTTATTTATTTATTTTTTATTCATATATCAAGCAAAGTGGGGAACACGTGTGTAAAAATTTTTTTGAAAATTTTAATGTCCAAACAAAATTCCCCCAATGTGTAACAACATGCATAATTAATATATTATTGTTTAAAGGTGTAATCAATCCTAATGTGTAGAAACTAAAATAGGAAAAATATTTTTTACTTAACTTACTTGTAGAAACAAACTCTTTAAAAAAATTCCAACGACAAATGGACATGCAAATGAAAAAGTGCTCGAGAAACATGCAAGGTAAAAATATGCAAATATTAAAATGATGTATGTAATGTATTATCTGACATACTTCAGATAAGAACGAAAGCCATAAAAAAATCTTGCGAGTCCTGAAAAATAATAATTAAAAAATTCTCAGAAAATTTAGTTTTTTATGTTTGATTCCTAATCATCCTCATAAAAATGTCTAAAACTTAGACAATGTATGCGTACGTGATTCTAAAGTTAATTCTGACAACGACAATGTAAGTCAACGTAAATCATTTGTTTTCGACACACGATGAAACTTAGCCATCTGATTTCAAATTTAATTATTATAGGGTTTTATTTATACAGAAAATGACTGAATCAATTGGTTGGATCAATGATATCCCCTACACTGTGAAGTCAAGTTGCTCCATACAGACAAGAGTTTCTAAAAATTTAACTGTTCAATTTGAACGAAATATAGAACTACTCTCAATCAGTTTTACTTTTAATGGCGATGTAATTGGTTCAAAATCGGTCCAGAAAGGAAAGGTCTTCCAACGGCTTCAATAACAGACCATTCGTTTTACAAAAAAAAATGCTCTTTAATCGGCTCATGTATCAAATGGAGAAATTAGAATTTCGAAACCGGTGTTCTGTATGGAACAACTTTATTTTACAGGATTGGAACGACTTTTTCTCCTAGATCAATTTTGAACCAATTATATCGACATTACAAAATTAAACTGATTCAAAATTGTTCCATATTAGGTAAACCGGAACAACTAATTTTTTAGAAACAGTGGTCTGTATATATGGAACAACTTTACAGTGTAAGGGTACGTAAAGAATGGGAAACATCTTTGTAATTTACCGAACTGTCCCTTGAAATACAGAATGGGTGGCAACACTGATTGAGTTCCCAGCCAGGAATACGTTGCTTTTATAATAATAATAATAATAATAATATAATAATAATAATAATAATAATAATCTTTATTTAGAAAGAACACATTACATAAGATATACATTACATCATTACATACATATAGGTTTACACAATGTTGGCATTAACGTTTAATTTTGTATATTTAGTGACAAATAGTTTAATTACAGTATTCTTATCTGAATATGCCGTTGGGAAGCATGACAGCTTTTGAGGCAAAAACCTTTGAGATTCATTTCTATTTTTACAAAGGAAACAAGGAAATGTAAATAGAATTAGAGGAAAATAAAATAAAGTTGCATTTAGTTAACTCTGTCATTACAAATGAAAGTTAAAATAATCTTTGAAAATAATAGAAAAGGAAGAGGTAAACAATACGGCATGATAATAGAAATAATAAAAAGAAAAATGGTGAACGATACGGTAAACAGAACATGTTGAAATATCGATAATAATTAATTTCTAATATTACAAATTAGAAATGATGATACAATCTTAAAGTTACAAAAATACAGATAAATGAGGCATATTATAACTATGACGTAATATAGTGGAAACTTTTAACATATAATTTATATAGCTTGTGATTACATCCAATTTAAGGTTGTGAATTTTGCCTATACTGTATAATAGGTGATTTTCATTGTTTAGTAATATTTACAAATTGCAATATATATGCATAAATACACACATACATCAATAGGAGTTATTAGTAAAGTGTTTGTTTAGTGAGTTACGAAACCAAATTAAAGATGATGCTTGTATATCTGCCCCTTTATGGGAGAGAGCACTTCCTGCAGTTTGCATGGAATAATTTGGTTTATGTATGAAATCATTGGGAAGCCTTGTATTATGATTATGGTTGGTTTGATTGAGGGTAATCGCCTTGTGAATGGGCGAAGTATAGTTTCTATTATTAGCAACTTTGTACACACTGATACCGACAGTAAGTTTATACAGGTCATTTAGTTTTAGAATATTTAAATTTTTTAGCATTGGAGAGGTATGATATCGTCTGTTATCATTGTTTGAGAGTTCATAAGCATTTTTTATGGATTACTTCTGGCGGATATCGTATATAATTCTTTGAACTACCCCCTGATGTGATTCCATATTGTAAGTGTGGATGAATAAAGAGTAATATAGTGTGATGACATTTTGGGGAATTGTTTTTTTTTAGTTTAAATATTATGTACAGAAATCTAGATATTTTTATGATATATATATTTGATTTGATATGCTGTGTGTGGCTTTTAAAATTAAATTTTTCATCTAACATAATGGCAGGAACTTTAACTTCACTTACTTTTGCAAGAGGAGTGTTTCCAGTTATTAATGGTGTGTGTGTATGATTGCATTTTTTTTTTTTTAGTTACAATCGTATATGATACTTTTTCAAGTTTAGTAAAAGCTTATTTGCACACGTCCATTTATAGACATGATCTAATTGCCTGTTCACTTCGTTCATTAGGTAGTTGATATCGTGGTGTGTATACAGTCTAATGTTGTTGTTCGATATAAATCATTTATATACATTAAGAAGAGTAAGGGTCCAAGGATAGATCCTTGTGGAACCC
Organism: Bathynomus jamesi; assembly: GCA_023014485.1. Classification (NCBI taxonomy): domain Eukaryota; kingdom Metazoa; phylum Arthropoda; class Malacostraca; order Isopoda; family Cirolanidae; genus Bathynomus; species Bathynomus jamesi. The sequence continues at coordinate 529,889 of JAJOZX010000133.1, forward strand.
CACTTTCCGATATAGCATATACTGATGAAATGTCATTTAATTTAACATACAGGTGACGATTAGAGAGATATGATTTAAACGAATTTAGCTATTTCCCCTTATGCCATGTGTT
>JAJOZX010000133.1:535000-552500 GCA_023014485.1 Bathynomus jamesi
TGGATCACGTTCAAAATGATAAAGCAAAATCTCGAATATTTCCACTCCTTTATCTCAATCCACATCACGTAATTCATACACCATCTGGATTTTGTATGGTCTCATTTTAAGTCTTTCTTGACCATTCGTTGACTGGCAGAATGACATGGCCAGTTATATATATATATATATATATATATATACACACACACACACACACACACAGGGTGTCCCATAAGTCTGGAACCATAGGGTAAAATAAGTAATTCATGTTTTTCCGTTTATGCAAGTGCCCATGATGTCTTTGTGTAAGGAATAACGCATCCAGGTAATTCTGCTTGTAGGAAATCGGAGTCAGACGGAGGTCGCTCAGGAATTTAATAAATTGCATCCGGACCGCGCGCCGATAACACACAGCTGTGTCGGCAAACTTGTAGCAAAGTTCAGGGAAACGGGATCCATAGGAGATAACCCACACAGTGGACATCCACCGACGATGACACAGCCGCTACCATCCTCGCTCATTTCACAAACAGTCTACAAAAGTCTCTTCGGCGTTTTTATTGCCGTTTTTACCATTTTGCCCTATGGTTCCAGACTTACGGGACACCCTGTATATATAAAACGCAGATAAGAGAGACAAGAGGAATTAGCAAAAAGATTTACAAATCGTGATTAATAGAAAAGATATTTTTACAAGCCTTGGTCCATTTTAAAAGTTTCAGAACTACTATTAAAGTTATTTACGTAGTATTTGATCGTATAGCCCAGAATATTCGTTTCAGTTGTTTCTTTATTATTTACTATAATTTTTTAACCTTCCTAATTAATACAATGATTATTTCTATAGATGTCGTTAAACAATGCATTAGAATTATTTGCGGTTCTATACGCATATTTATGCTGTTTTATTCTAACATCTAAAGTTTTACCAGTTTGTTCCATATATAAACTAAATCACAGCATTTACATTCAATAGAGTAGAAACACCCCAACTGTATTATTTAAGCTGTTTTTAATTAAGCGAGATTAATGGTATTTTTATAATTAAAAACTACATAATTTCAACTGTTTTAATAGTTTGAGAACTTATACAGTAAAATGGGCCATCTTGTTAAAATACAATTTTTTCGCTTTATCAATGCTTATTAATCTTTTTCTAATTTCTCTTCACTCAAACGAAAACTTTCTTAATTTCACGTGTATTTAACTGGAAATTCGTCCCACATATCTACTATATATATATATATATATATATACCTTTGGTTAGCTTATGCCCGAATTGTTCATTCCGACGAAGGTCAAGCTTTTCACTCTTTCTTAGACTTACAGTTTAACGTGGAATCCGAACCACGCCCCACCAGCAGCCCAGCGTCTTAACCACTAGGCCACCCAGGGTACCCATTTATCTACCAACCACTTTTTTTTCGTGTGGAAGGATGAACAGCTGGGTTTTGCTGCGCGCCGGCTGCCGTCACCGGGTTTCGACCCCGAGGCTGATGAATTCGTAGTCAGCGACGCTAACCACTACACCACCGAGGCGCACTTATATATATATATATATATATATATGGGAATAAACTCAGAATGGTTGCCTGAGTTTTTTATGATACACACAGACCGTACATGGAACAAGGAACTCTCATGATAATTAAATCCACTATAGTCCGAATAAGTAATGGTAAATGACAAATACCATAGTTTTTCTTTTTCATGATGCTAGCCCGACGTGGGCAACGGGTCACTCGCAAAGAGGTCCCATAAATATAGCTTCCCTCACCAGCTATCTGCAAAGCAGACAGGATCCAGCTTTGGGACATGGAATCTAGGACAGGGGTGGGCAACCTTTTTAAGTGAGCGTGCCAAAATCGTCAAATCTTTGATGCAAAATTTTCTCACGTGCCAACCGAAATTTTGGGGAACATATTATTATTTGGTGCCTTTTAAGTATTGGGAGAACCTTTTCAAATAATCAAAAATTACACTGGAGCGGTAAAATCAAAGAATATTGTAAGAGTGATTATTGTAAGTCATGTAAGATTGAATAAATGTAAAATTTAGTGACGGAATTTTTACTTGAAGGTCGTTCTACCCTGTTGATAGCGTGGATATTTTTTATTAGCCTTTAAGTGTAATTATAGCTGCCATATACAGCCACACAATTTAAAAACGCAATTTTTAATATCAGCAAAAGAGTAAACAATAATTCTGATTTTTTTTTTGTTTTTTATATATCAGATCAATCAGCCATAAGTTTTTTCAAGTTTTCCCAACACATTACAGTGCCCAATCTCATAATCGTTTTACTTGACTAAAGCACAATGAAAGAAAATAAAATTAAAGATATTCTTTTATTGATTCTTAATCCCTTATGAATAATACATAAAAATTACAGAGAAAATAAAATGTTATTTTACCTACATAATATATCAAACAGAAGTTAATCTTTACCATTTTTTAGCAGAAAACATTAAGTTAAAATATAAAACTCAGCGAAGAATTTGGATATTTATTTATTTAATTTTTTTTAAGGTGAGCCCGGGGAATCGCGTGCCGGAAAAAAGTCGTTGGCGTGCCACGTTTGGCACGCGTGCCAAGGGTTTCCCACCCCTGATCTAGGATTTAAAGCAGCCTAGCCTTGCTACATTTAGAACCTCAATATAAGCAAAAGACTGGCTGCCTTCACGTCAGATTGAATACATCAAAGAAAAAGGGGTAACTATTATATTTTTAGCCAAAAAACAAAACTTAAACCTCAACTGGCAGAATTGAGCGTCCACTTTTCAAGGCACATAACATGTCGGGCTAGCATCATGAAAAAGAAAAACTATGGTATTTGTCATTTACCATTACTTATTCGGACTATAGTGGATTTAATTATCCCAGAAGAGTTCCTTGTTCCATGCACGGTCTGTGTGTATCATAAAAAACTCAGGGAACCATTGTGAGTTCATTCCCATCTTGAAACGGACATGTTATGTGCCTTGAAAAGTGGACGCTCAATTCTGCCAGTTGAGGTTTAAGTTTTGTTTTTTGGCTAAAAATATAATAGTTACCCCTTTTTCTTTGATGTATTCAATCTGACGTGAAGGCAGCGAGTCTTTTGCTGATATTGAGGTTCTAAATGTAGCAGGGCTAGGCTGCTTTAAACCCTAGATCCATGTCCCAAAGCTGGATCCTGTCTGCTTTGCAGATAGCTGGTGAGGGAAGCTATATTTATGGGACCTCTTTGCGAGTGACCCGTTGCCCACGTCGGGCTAGCATCATGAAAAAGAAAAACTATGGTATTTGTCATTTACCATTACTTATTCGCACTATAGTGGATTTAATTATCCCAGAAGAGTTCCTTGTTCCATGCACGGTCTGTGTGTATCATATATATATATTCAAAGTAATACACCTGAGAGCACTCATCGAATTGCATTTACAATGGAAAACTGAAATCTTCTTGTGAAAAGAGAGAGAGAGAGAGAGAGAGAGAGAGAGAGAGTTACGAGGAGTTACAAGGACAAGAGAAAGCCTCAAAGACCTTTCGTTCCACTCGAGGAGGTTCCTGTTATTAAACTAATTCATTTTTTAATTATTCTAACAGTAGTAGAGAACTGGATAGAAAAGCATGAGGCCCTCTGCCCACCCTCCGCTCCCTCCGACGGAAAAAGGCTGAAGAAAATACCTTGACTCTGGAAAAGTAGCCAAGGAAATTTTACAAGAAAGAGAATATATAAACTAGCTCGACAATTACGTTATGCACACAAATCGTACACTAGAGGGCATGATTGTATAAACTAACCTATTAATATATTTGTGCTAATCGTATATCAAGTACTTGGTATCGTCAGAAAACCCTCGAACATATGTTTTAATTTTATACAAAATATTTACAACTCTATTTACCTAGGTATCGGGCCAACGAAGACAACATGGCCCACTCCAGGCTAGCCCCAAAAGGATTAGGCAAACTCTCCATATCTACACTCCAGGAAGGTGATGAAATGCTTCTACAGGAAAGGAGCTGAAACAGGAATTGAGAAAGGAAATCAGATATTCCATACCATGCCCTCACCCTTCACACGTACCCAGCCACCCAGAGAAGGAAGAGAAAAAGTAGACATAGGGACGGCAGAAACGTAACTTTACCCACTTTAACCATGCCATGCATTTTTTTTTAGTTTTTGTTCATTAGAAAATTATGTACAGTGCTTACAAGAAGTCTCACGCTTCTGTCTCGCCCCAAGCTAGTCTGTTAGGTATAAAATGGGCGGTCCTTATGGCAGCGGAGGTGTGTTCGGATTGGTGCACATAACTGCTCTAACACAATCAATGACGTCCATTATTACGTCACTTCTTCTACATTTTAGTGTTTAAAATACAAATGATTAAGAAGCAGAATGGAGCAAGTTTCGGGATGTTGGGATGGTCATGGAGCAATCCTAGTCATCATAATATTAGCTGGGCATTACATTATACCGTCTCAATATATACTGTAGACCAGTGGTTCCCAAACTTTACTAACTGTCGGAACCCTTACAGACTTGTTTTTATTTCACGGAACCCCAATTCCAAACATATATATATATATATTATATATATATATATATATATATATATATATATATATATATATATATATAGACTTAGAGCTGTAAAATATTTATTGAGCCACAAAACTTACAGATTTTAGTGATGAACACAATACAAATTTTTACACTGAAAACACTTAGGTAAATAAAGCCTATCAGAAATTAACTTGACAGTGCACCACGCCGACGGCTATAGTTATACTGACTGATTGGTTCACAATTAATAACGAAACAAGTGCACATCAAATCAACTGGCAACTTAGAAAATTTAAATTTTAGCGAAAACATATTGCTCAAAATTAATTACAGTTAAATTCTCACGAAAGAAATATATATATTAAAATTTGTCATAAATAATATGACAATTTTTAAATACTATGACAGAATTTATGATATTTATTTTAAAACTACTAATAGAACCTGTCTTTCATAAAATCGTTAAAATTAAAATCTGTCAAATTACTCTTTTGCAGTAGCCGAGTAACGAAAATTTATTTCTATTTACTTCGCAGATTTTAATTTTAGCGAAAAATATTTAGTGATCCCAAATCCACGATGGTGCCATTTCAAGTCAGAATAAGAATATAAAAGGTACTTGTGGGTTATCTGTCGCCACTTTTTAATATTTTTTTTATTTATTTATTTTTATATATTAAGAGAAGAGGATTCTTTATACTGTACGGCATTGACGATTGGTTAGGTTAAGTCGTGCTAGTTTGGTTAAATAAAAAACTTTTTAATATTTTTTTTATTTATTTATTTTTATATATTAAGAGAAGAGGATTCTTTATACTGTACGGCATTGACGATTGGTTAGGTTAAGTCGTGCTAGTTTGGTTAAATAAACGGTATTTAACCAAACTAGCACGACTTAACCTAACCAATCGTCAATGCCGTACAGTATAAAGAATCCTCTTCTCTTAATATATAAAAATAATAAATAAAAAAAATATTAAAAAGTTTTTTATTTAACCAAACTAGCACGACTTAACCTAACCAATCGTCAATGCCGTACAGTATAAAGAATCCTCTTCTCTTAATATATAAAAATAAATAAATAAAAAAAATATTAAAAAGTGGCGACAGATAACCCACAAGTACCATATAAAATATTATTTAACAAAAAGCCACAAGGTAAAATTATGTATAAATATTAGGACCTTAATTAGACCTTAATATTAAGACCTGATTAGACTGATTAGAAAACGTGTCACGGAACCCTCGTTAAGCCTCCGTGGAACCCCAGGGTTCCGCGGAACACAGTTTGGGAACCATGTAGACTATAGAGAACGACTAATTCGGCAAATATCCCAAATCATGGCATGATACCTAAGTTATTTTGACGCAGGTCTAAATTATTTGCTCAAATGCAATTATTGATATAAGTAATTGTTGGGAATTGTTGTCAATATTGTTGTTTGTGATATATATCCTACGTGAAGAATCTAATGACCAAATTCCTCAGTGAGCCTCTCACGCGCTCGCATTTCGAGGAAGTCACGGTCGTCTCACTAATAGATAGTTTATCCATTGTTTTAAGTGGTAACCTATTAAACGAACTATGTTAAACCTACTCCATCTTATGAAAGTCATTAGTCTAAAGCAAGACTGGTGGGCCGTGAATCAGAGAAATTTGCATTTGATTTGTTCATCGTAATTATTACGTAATATAGTATACTGTATATAGTAGTATATAAGAGTTTATTGGTAGCATATCATATGATAATTCCCATAAACATGTGATGACCTCGATGTTGCCAGTTTTTATTTTTTTCCTGAAACTATTACCTTCTCATAGTTTGTTTCAACAATGCATATATTATCATCTCCACGAGCGTAGACATTGCAAGAAAAGATTCTAACTAAGGATAAGTAAAGTTCTTTCATGGTCACAATATATACTTTTATAGATGTCAAATATAAAAATATAATAAAATTCTATATTAACATAAATATATATTCGATACACATTTACGTCATGGCTTTAACATCAGTATTTCGTATAGCTTCCTCCAGCATCAATAATTTCTTGCAATCGTTGCGGCATAGAAGAGGCCAGATTGTAGGGAATGTTTGGTGTTCGGCGTAAGCTCTCCCAACTATTCCTCATGTGAGCTAAAAGTGCTTCAAATGTTCTTTCATTGCGTTGCTCCCATTCGTTAATCATTATTGCCCAAAGGTTTTCAATCGGATTCAAATCACGAGAACGTGGTGGCAGAATTAGATTAATAATCTCTGAGTGATCTTCGTACCACGCTCTCACAACGTTACTCCTATGAATGGGACTGTTATCTTCCATTAAGTAAAATGGTTCCGGTGCTGGAACCAGATACGCGCGAACACTGGGTAGCAGCACCTCTTCCAGTATCTGGCAATATTGCTGTCCAGTAAAGCATTCATCTACTTGAGTCAATTCTCCGACACCATAGCCAGACATCCAGCCCCACACACCGAGATTGATGTGACCACTATGTTTGCTCGGGAAAACATTTCCTTCTTCATAGCGTTTTCCGCGCTGCCTCCAACAATGCAGGGAACCATGACTATCTGTTGAAAATGGTTTTTCGTCACAGTACACAACTTTTCTCCAGAATTCTTCCTCCTGCGGCAAGTATTGCAAGGCAAATCCCATCCGCGCCTCTTTATGCTCAATCGTCAATGCAGGTTTTATAGCTGGACGGCGAGAAAAATACCCTGCCTCGTGAAGTCTGTTGTTCACTGTATTTGCGCTGCTACAACGAAGGTTCAGGTGTCTGTAAATATGCGTCGCTGGAACAAACGGAAGCTCTCTGGCATGAGTAACAATCGCAGCATCTTCCTCTTGAGATGTTGAACGCGGAGGACCAGACCTCGACAAAGTAGCGATTGAGTTTTCTGCTTCATACCGATGAATCCACCGTTCCACAGTGCTTCGATGAACGTCTAGTCGTCTTGATATTTCTCTTATTGGCACACCAAATTCATGCAATGTCACCATTGCTCCCCGCATTGCCTGGGTCGTCTCGTGGTGCACAGACAGCCTTTCCATCTTTGTGTAAATGGCTTATGTGAAGCGTGCTGGGACGATAAAGGAAATGAGGATACCATGCACCCCTTCTGAAATTGATTTCGGTTGTGAAGGGTACCAACCCTTCGAATGGTAATAATAATCAGCCAATTTCCTATTTTGTTGAACATATGCATAAAAAATTCGTCTTAAAAGCCAAGGATCCAAAGATTGTCAGCAATAGTTTATATCCCAACTGAATATAGTCAGCCATCAACAGTATAATCATATTTTATTTCCATAACTACTCATGACTACTCTGTCACAGTAAATAACCTTATTATGACTTGCGTAGTAGTGGTAATTCTGAGTGGCGGCCTCTAGCCACATACGTTAAACCTATCAGTGCGTCTAAGACCAGACTCTTCTGTTTCTGTCAATTCATCGTTAGTTTAAGGTATTTTGCTCTTTGTCTTTCTAGGTCTAGGGCATTAAAATAAATATTTGAGTTTGTGTTTAGCATTTCCTCCTCCCTTCGTAATTCCCCACCCAACCTCGTTTCCTTCGACATAGCAACGCTTACCTCCATCCTCATTCCATTTCCTTCATTAAACCTATTATCGCTTTTACTGTCCCTTCCTTCCATCCTTCAATGCCAGCGTTCTTAAACCTAGCACATAAATTATATAATATGGAATCTAACACCTTAGATCTCTACGCATTCATTTTATTTGAAGACGCCTGTGTCTTAGGGGAATCTAAGTGTTGAGAGTGGGCTTGAAGAGTAGTCTATAGATTATTACAGATGACTTTGAACGCTCCAACTATTTAAAAATGATTATTTATTACGCACATCATATGGCATAATACACACATGAATTTAAGTATCTCTTACACTATAGGAATGGAATTGAATCCTACCAGAGTTAAAAAGTCGCAAAATATGATAGATTAGTTTGTATTAAGAGGTCACTAAGAGAAAGGGATTTGAAGTAGAGCGGAAGGCAGAGAGTATATTTTCTCGAGTTTCGGTTATTATTAACGTTATGTGGATACATTGCCATGCGGTGTGATCAGAGAGAGAGAGAGAGAGAGAGAGAGAGAGAGAGAGAGAGAGAGAGAGCTTTTAAATCACACCTTTTAAATGGTTTGTGGGTAAGGGCTTCACGTATGTTATTTTAGTCCAGGGTAGTTTATGTGGAGGTATTAACGTAACTTGCACTTGGGACTGTTAATTGTAAGACAACTACCATAGCTGGGACTGAGACACGTTATCCCCTGCATACTCTATATATATCTATATACAGTATGTCTCGATATATAAATAGATAGAGTGATCAACACAATGATAATGTGGACGTCATTGATGGGGTTAGAGCAATTATGTGCACCAATCCGAACACACCTCCGCTGCCATAAGGACCGCCCATTTTATACCTAACAGACTAGCTTGGGACGAGACAGAGGCGCGAGACTTCTTGTAAGCACTGTACATCAACAAAATTCTAATATCTAATATACTATTGAGCTAAAATGTGCCTGTGTGTGTGTGTGTCCGCTTTTTTCGGAACCTTGCACAGCCTAAACGGCACATCGGAAAATTCTGCAATCATCACCAACTGATAGCCCATGAGCTGACGATGTGATCTGTCAAGTTTCCCAGCACCGCGATAAAACTACAGAAAAGAACGCAGCCGTGAAAATCTTGAGCTTCACATTTATACTGTGATATACATACAGTATATACTGCTACCCGCCCGGAGGGCGGGAAGCAGTATAATGGGGAGGGGTGGGGTAATTGTGGGAGTGGGGGGTGGGTTGATGGGGAGAGGGGTGGGGGTAATGGGTGTGATAGCTTTTTTTACTTTTGTGTGGGGGGTAATGGGGAGTGGGGGTGGGAGGGTAATGGAGTAGAGGGGTGGGGGTAATGGGGGTAATGGCGTTTTTAAAAATTTTGTAGCTTAGCCACTTCTTCCTATGAGAGCTTCATATAATATAATTTTAAATCTACAACCAATAAAAAAAATGAAGTAGCCACTTCTTCCTATGAGGGCCTCATACCGTGTGACCACAAAAATTGTCCCTGTTTTTAATCGCTTATTACTCAGTCATTATTGCAGCTTCACAAATGAAATAAAAAGCATTCGAAAGAGAACATTTTAAAGTTTTAATTTATTCTACATGTATTCAAAGTGACGTCCCTGGACATTCTTACATTTCACACAACGGGAAAGGAAGTTATTTATTACATTTTCCAAAACGCTGCATTCAATGGACTGTACACTCTCTACCACCGCTTGCTTTAATTCTTCGATAGAGGATGGCTCTTGCCTGAATACTTTGTCCTTGACAAATCCCCAGAGAAAAAAGTCCAAAGGTGATAGATCGGGAGATCTTGCGGGCCAGGGAAACTGCGAGCGATGAGAAATGAATCTTTGTTCAAAAAATCTTGTTAAACATTCCAGTGATTGCCTAGTTGTGTGGGCTGTTGCTCCGTCTTGCTGAAACCACTTGTTACTGCAGTTTTCGTGTTCAAAAACAGTGTTCAGCATTTCTACATATCTTTCTGAAGTTACTGAAAGCGGTCTCCTTGTCTCTGGGTCCTCAAAAAAGTAAGGACCATAAACCTTGCTGCTACTCAAACCACACCAGACAGTAACTTTTGGTGAATGCAGAGGTTTCTCCAAGTGTATATTTGGCTTGTTTTGTGACCAACACCGGTAATTCTGTCTGTTGATGAACCCATTGAGATAGATGTGGCATTCATCACTGAATATTATGTCACTTAATCTTATCTGGTTTTGTTCAATTATTGTTTCAATGCGTTCACAAAACATCAAACGACGCTGGTAGTCTTGTTCGCTAAGCTGTTGCAAACACATAATTTTGAATGACTTCATTCTCAAATCCAACGTGATTATTTTCCGAATGCTCTCCCGTTTGATTCCTGTCACAGCTGATAGTCGTCTCACAGATTTCTTGTTGTCCGTTTCAAGCTGATTTGCGACTGAATCAATGTTTTCAGCGGTTCGCACACCTTTGCTGCGCCCAGAGTTGCCTTTATGCATGTTCTTGATTGAGTCGTGATGTTTCCATTTTGCGAAAATCCTGCAAATCGTTTTATGATCTACGGTCCTTTGCTGACCGTATTGTCGCCTGAAAGACCGTTGGGTGGCAACTACCGAGCCATGTTTGATCATCTCTTCTGCGATGAAAGCACGTTGCATGTCCGACAAATAACCCATGATTGTGGTGGATAAAACTGTCATTTTTTTATAAGTACTGATTTCGTATCAAGGATATCGAAAAAATTAAATAAAACTTTGAAATATTCTTTTTCGAAAGCTTTTTATTTCATTTGTGAAGCTGCAATAATGACTGAGTAATAAGCGATTAAAAACAGGGACAATTTTTGTGGTCACACGGTATAATATAAAAAAAATACATGAAAAAGTGAAAAAAAAATGTCTTTTTCTCTTTACATTTGTGATTGATTGGATAGCCCGAAAGGACTCACAATTTAATTGGGATATTAAGCTCCATTCTTTCATCGATTTGCAGTTACGCTTCATTAAAATTTTTGTAATTATATTTTATAAAGTATAACAAAAAATAAACGATAAAGTTAGACTCGAAGTGAACCATTTTCCGATATGTTAGAGGGGAAAAAGCATTCCATCATATTATAGTATTCAACAAACGCAATACTGTCTTCTTATTTGTGGATCATAAAAAATTGATGTATATTTAAACGACGGTGCTTCTAATTGTACCATCCAGTGATATGCCATATATATGAGATACCTGTGATATGACATACTTTTGTCGCTTAGCCACTGCTTCCTATGTGGGCTTCATATAATATAATTTTAAATCTACAACCAATAAAAAAAAATGAAGTAGTGAAAATAAAATCCGGAGGGCGATAGCGAGCGATAGCGAGCTACCGCTTGTATATTCTAATATATGTAGTAAACCCCATGTGATTCCTGGCTTTGGGCTTATTTGCGTGACAAACTTTACACTCCTGGTTTCATCTATCCAAATGTGAATGCCTTGGCTATAAAATAGATGAACAACTGAAAACGATCCTACTCGATATGTTCAGAAGAACAATGAATAGTTTCACAGAGAGAATTCACAAATGTATCATAACGGATGGAGAACTCTTTGAAGATTAAATTACATTTTAACAAAATATTTGAATGACTAAAATTCTTATAGACGTTTTGTTTGGTTTGTTTCATCATTTGAACACTTATCTGTTTAATGTTGTGAATTCAATAGTTGTATGTATAAAATCCTTAAAGACTTTTCTCCTTCCGTGTATATCCTCGAATTCACTTTCAGTCATTATGAAAGATTTAGAATTTTGAGAAAACGAAGAAAGATTATTATCGGAGTTACTTCAAACAAATCCCTGAGATTTAGCTCACATTTCAGCTGAATATATATATAACGCGCATATAGACTTCGACCCTATCTCTACATACCCTGGTAATGACTCATTGAAATATAAAGAAAAATTTACTTTAACTTCAAAAGAATTGCATGGCGTGTGTTTTGAAAATGAAATAATGAAGAACCTTTTGTATACATCGGTTTCCAGTTTCTCTTCCTATTTCTACTTTCCAGTTTCTATTTCCGGGCAAAGCTGATGATAAAGATGTTCTTGAAATTGTCCACGTTGGTAATACGTAGATAATACTCGTACGTTACAATAGGACCGAGTTGACTACAGACACATCCCGCGTGTCACAACCATCACTGTGGCTAGGTTTACAATGGTATATGGGCACATCAAGCTTTGGGACTTAATGCATTCTCTGGGTCAACGGGTCCTGTGCGTCGATTCTGACAGTGTGGTGTTTTCGGCGAAGGAAGATGAATATATGTTTCCTATAGGCGAATTCCTAGGTGAACTCACTGACGAGATCAAGGAAAAATATGGGGACAATGCTGACGCGGACTCTTTTGTTTCAATCGATCCAAAAACTAGTGGGATACGTGTGAGATTCAGGGAAGATTTCACGTACATCTTTAAGGGGAAGGGTATCACTTTAAATCTGACAAACCGTCAGATCGCCAACTTCACCTCACTCAAAGGCCCGTTGAGTTTAGAAGAACCAACAAATGATGATGATGCCGCCCCTCCTCACCTGGCTGTATAAACGCACAACTTTCGTGCTCAGAAACTAGGCGGTGTGAACGAACTTAGAGGGACGAAGGTGTGTCGCAATACCTACAGGAAATGTTACCAATTACCTGGAACCTACGACTCTCTACCCTTTGGTTTCCGTGAGGCGTGATTTGTTGGTGTGCATATTTTGATTTAATTTATTTTATCCATTTTAAAGAGTTTAATGTTTATTTACTTTATAATTTATTTTAAGGTTTTGATTCGTTTATTTACTTGTTATTATTATTAATAAATGTTTATTAACTTGTAAGTATTTATTTTATACATTATTTTTAACTTGTATACTTTAAATAAATTATTTTGATATTTTAGGCTGAGCGTATCATTTTCTTTTAACCTTTGAATGAATATGCGTGTCTGTGTGTGTAACATTGTTGTGTGGACATATTGTGCAGATTCCGCACAGTCTATGGATGAGAGTAGAATATCATCATTAGTTGTGTTTAATTTTGTTACTCGTTTGCAAACGTTGCTGTCGTGGACACGCACTCAGGTGCTGAAGTTTTACTTCTAAGTTTTAACATAATTTCCTGCATCTGTGTGCTTATACTCCTCTCCCAAATTTAACACTTTAACAACGATGACAGCCTCTGATATTGTTCGCAGCACTTTTGTAAAATGGTACTCTGTAAAATTTAAAGATTTAGTAAATACTCGACGTCCGGCCTTTCACTCGTCTTTTAAAGTTTTTAAATCGACCTTAATTCACGAAAGGATGACGAGTCAGGAAACGCAATTGCTTTAAGATTATTCTAACCAGAGTATCACAGGGAATGGAGTATTTATTGAATTTAAGCTGCATCAAAGAATATAGCCATAGTGAGGTGAAGAACGCGACGCTCAGTGAAGATAAACAGAGACCCTGGATTACGAAACCCTTTGACGAATGGTGAGACAAATCTTATTACGTCCTGTTGCACTTCACCGATTACACCACCGCAACATAAAACGTCAACCTAGTGATCATGGACAATTTAAAATATTTTTATCACTACTTCAACGTTTACCACGATGATGTGTCTAGTCAGGTCATAGCTGATGCCTTTGTACCTTTTTAATAGAACTTAGTGAAGAGTACCTTTTGTTCCGAAGAGTGGAACAGTATGGACACGTCTATGACAAGAATAGAGCCCCTCAGTGTTAATCGAATTACTGTCGAATCATTTAACGTGTTAAGCAATTTTGTGTATATACTTTTTGTCTGCCCGAAACTACATTTTCATGTTACTGCATATCCTTACATGTTTCGTCCAGCGCGAAAATCTTTGCGTTGCTTGAGAAGTAGTCGGATGAGAATTATAAAGTGCCAACTCCCGCGAGTGCGACAAGAGTAACGATCAGTGACTTGAACCCTGCGTTGAAACACGAGTGATGTGGAAAACTAGTCCAAAAAACCTTCATTACAAACAATATTAATAACTGACTAGTGCCTACTCGTTGCCGACTCATCCTCGATAGATTATTGAAATAGCCACCTACCTCAATTTGAAACCTTTATTAAATGCGCGAGTTCAAGATATGCGTTATTTTGATACCGTTCTCGAGCATGTTCATACATTTTTAATTAACAATTTTACAGAGTGTAGAGGTGAACAAGATGAGAACGGTTTGAAGCTTAGAGTATATTTAGAAGACACCTTCCCCGAGAAGTACCACTCGTTTAGGGACGCTGGTCTAGAGCGTTACAAACCCCATTCCTCGCCTTCACTGTTCATCCACAGTAACTCTTTCTTTATATACGCTGTAACTGTCACTACGACTTAGAAAATTTCCTTACACATCGCTATGAGCTCTAAACAGTTCTCAATTGAAAAAACTGGTGAAAGGAGAATAAACATTCACTTAGAACGTGTTGTGCATACATTAACTTTTCATGATAATACTTTACTAACCGACCGTGTACTCGAGCAGGCTTTTGAATCTATATGTTCATAAATTAAGAATTATGAAAATGTTACGCCCAATTGTAAAGTAGGAACAAAAATAATCCTAAATGATCTTAAGACTCTGTATGACGATTATATACATCATACATTAAACAGGGAATTATTTTTCAAAAAGAACTGGACGTATTATACAAAGCAATGAGAATGTAACTATTTCCACCATTATTTATGAGTTTACCATACTAATAAAAAAATAATCTCTTGATACGTTAATAAATATTGTATGCAAATGTGGTGTATTTTTTCTAAAAATAACTGCCTGTATTATAAAAAAGCATTAAGAATGTAACTATTTCCAATATTATTTGTGAGTTTACTATACTAACAAAAATTAATGTCTTGACATGTTAATAAATACTGTATGCAGATGAGTTTCTATTCATTCCTCATTCATTTTTAAATTATGTCTATGTATACGTCTTAATAAGATGTTTCAAAAGTCTGGAAACATAGGAACTGTCTTTTCAATACAAATATACATATATATTTGCATTGAAAAACATAGTTCCTATGTTTCCAGACTTTTGATTCACCCTATATATATATATATATATATATATATATATATATATATATATATATATATATAAACATTTTAACTCTTGCACTTTTTTCTACAAGCGTGTCTTCTTTTCGTGTTATCTTTTCATTTGTTTCTCTCTCATCCACACTGTTTCCCTTCGGGACATTCTGGTCATCTTTTCATTCCATTATTCTCTCTGTCTCTAACACATTCATATTCGTATTTTCCATTTCTTTAAATACCGCAAACGAGTTTACAATCTCTGTACATCATGAGTCACACAGACACTTGATGCCCGTGATTTGTTTTGCGTTCGATCACACCTGAATGCTTTTCTCAGTTGTTGCTAGATTATATAAATTGCAAGTTAGGTGAGAATTTGGAACCATGGTCATGTTATTTATTACCGTAATCGCTCAATACACACACAGACACATAATTTTTTCGTTTGGGTAGGAGTCAGTCACGAGGTTTTGGTTTTATGACCTTTTTTCCTGCCTTTTTCCAAACTTTTCTGAGATGACAATCATATTTCGATTGAATATATATTTTTATTTGTGATAATTTATGTAAACTATATTGCACTTCTTACATTCAATGAATTTTACTTTATAATTTATATGCACGGATTACTGATATTTGATACAGTTTCGGGTGCAGATAGGCTAAACCGCAAAGAAATTATGCCCTTCTTGTTTCGATATTAATGCAGAGAAAGAAACAAAGCGTCCATTCCACACGAGGTATAAACAAACTACACACACACACACACACACACACACACACACATATATATATATATAATATATATATATATATATATATATACACATATATACGTATATATATATATGATACACACAGACCGTGCATGGAACAAGGAACTCTTCTGGGAAAATTAAATCCACTATAGTCCGAATAAGTAATGATAAATGACAAACACTGTAGTTTTTTCTTTTTCATGAAGTTAGCCCGACGTGGGCAACAGGTCACTCGCAAAGAGGCCCCAAATATATAGCTTCCCTTACCAGTTATCTGCAAAGCAGATAGGATCCAGTTTTGGGACTTCAGGATCTTATATTGAGGTTTTAAATATAGTCGGGCTAGGCTCCTTTAAACCGTAGATCCTGTCCCAAAGCTGAAACCTATCTGCTTTGCAGATAGCTGGTGAGGGAAGCTATATTTTTTAGGCCTTTTTGCGAGTGACCCGTTGCCCACGTCGGGCTAACTTCATGAAAAAGAAAAAACTATAGTGTTTGTCATTCATCATTACTTAATCGGACTATAGTGGATTTAATTTTCCCAGAAGAGTTCCTTGTTCCATGCACGGTCTGTGTGTATCATAAAAGACCTCAGGGGACTATTCTGAGTTTTATCCCATATATATATATATATATATATATATATATATATATTATATATATATATATATATATATATATATATATATATACCGGATGTCCCATTCGAAATTAAACAACTTTGAAACCTTATCATTTTTTATTGAATGATGCAAACAATGTAATATTCACACAGTAAATAGTTAATGTCATAAAGTTTCATATGATATATGTGAATCATAACATTTAGATACATTAGATACATTAGATACATTGTGCTTAGCATAATGTTTCCTTTTGTTAAGATCTTCGCATGTTATATGCTGAACAATTTGAAGCTTATATGGATAGCGCTGCAGCCGCTTGCGCACGACTCTACACACAGTTGAACGTGGAACGTGCCAGTTCGACACTGGCACGATGGATGGACATTCTCGGGCTACTACCAAAGTCGCCGCGTATTCGTTCAACATCTTCCGATCTTGTTCGCCCTCCAGAGTGTTCCTTTAGAACACTGCCAGTCTCCTCAAATTTCTTGGTCCATGCATATAGGTCTCTTCTGGTGGGTGGTTCCTTGTGAAAGGTTGTACGGAATCGCCGTTGCACCAGAGTAGGGGACTTCAACTCAGCCATCCATAACACACATTTCTCTTTTTCTTGTGGGGTAAACATAATTCAATCTGAAACAAACAAAAATCTTTAGGACAAAAACTTATGCATATGGTGTAGTAACTGGCAAAGTTTCAACATTCTCACATTAATACTTTAAAAATTACAGAGTTTCAAAGTTGTTTCATTTCGAATGGGACACCCGGTATATGTATATATATATATATGAAAAATTATTTCACGAAAGTGACACGTGAAAAGTATTTATGATGAATAAAACCACGAAGGAAAAAAGAAACACAAAGGGGTGCTCAAGCGCTTTCGTCTAATGACATCC